>JAHWFP010114727.1:24550-94658 GCA_023313725.1 Lithobius niger | reverse complement strand
CAGCACTTAAACATATGCAATTTTCTCAATTGTATATTTGATTATTTCAATTAAAAATCATCCAAATTTTAACCGTGTACATTTTAACAAGTAAAGTAAAATTTCAATCATATAACCCCCTTTTTTTACGGCACACTTGACTTTTTTGTTAGTATCATTGTTTGTTATGAATAAGTAGCTGATGGAACACATATTAACAATTATTATGAGTACTGTCATGGGTGTTTCACGCAACGATTTTGAAACGTCAATACTACTAAAGTTTGCAGCATTCTGCAGAACTTTACAGTTTGTAATCTGATTCAAGATCAAGTCAGCATGTGAAATGACACAAAAAAGACTTAATTCTTTCACTTTGAAAAAGTTATGAAAGATATTATTCATGACTTACATATTTGTTTCATTATTTTAAAGTCCTTTTTAAGGAAAGCTAACTTTTGTTCCTGAAGTATAATTAACGGTAAAATTATGGCATTGGAATGACGCCAGTTTATGTAACAGCCGAAATTTAAGTATCACTACGGATTTTGAACGGCTTTCAACCGAGTTCGGTGTAAATATTCTACAAACAAAAAACGCCAAGTGTGCCGTAAAAAGGGAGGATATATGATTGAATTTTCACTTGTTAAAATGAACACGGATAAAAATTGATGATTTTTAATTGAAATAATAAAATTACAATTGAGAAAATTCCATCTGTTTAGGTGCTGTTGTGCTTTACGTTTTGAATATATGATTGGTAAAGCACAACAACAGCTAAACAGATGGAATTTTCTCAATTGTTCATTTTATTATTTAATTAAAAATCATCAATTTTTATCCGTGTTCATTTTATCAAGTGAAAATTCAATCATATATCTTCCTTTTTTTACGGCACACTTGACGTTTTTGTTTGTAATCCGTGTACCTTTTTTACGGCTATGGCATCGCGCTACATAGGTTTATGCATGCAGTCGATTGTTGCAGGCCACTTTGAAACAATTCAACTCATCTCTGAAAGCCTGCATCTGCGAAATAAATACGCAATTCTATCGTTTTTAGATGCCAATTTCGAGGCCACAACGCAGCTTAGTTTTTTAAAAAACATATGCGTTTAGCTGAAACACTGCTTCTTTCATTTTACCGTTCAACAATCAACTTTTTAGCAAAGACATAACACGTGGACGAAGAATGAATCTGGAGTTTGCTGAGCGGCATTGTTCCCGAAATACAATGGTTAAAACAATGTAAAACAATCAAAACGATCGTTTAGGGTCCCGTAACTCCGGAATGGATCGACCAATTGAAAAAGTGGTCCCTGTAAGGTTGAAGCCCAGGGAAATTTCTGGCTAAGATCATGTTTCAGATTTTAGGTAGGTGCAGTAGTTTTTTCTGAACTCGTGTCAGCCAAGAAGCAGAAAACAACAACAAGAAGTGAACAGTTTTCAAATTTACGTGTGGCTTCCTACATTTACTCTTGCACGGAATTGCATAAAAGTTGGTGTAAAGTTTGGAAAAGTTGCTATCTACTATCTGGCCAAGTTTGGTCAAAATACATAGAATAGAAACGGAGAAATTAATAGTTTTAGTTTTGCTGGAGAGAGGATTTCAATCATATATATACACGGCGATTATAACAGCATTTAGCTCCTTCTTCTTACGAATTCCTTTAATCTGCTTCGATTGTGTTTCCGAACTTCAAGTTGACCTTCACAGGTGTGTTGCTTATAACTCATTTTTAGGACTTCAGTATGCATCTACTTATGATGTTGGCTGAATGGTGACAGAGATCGATCAAGCTATCTGCCTGAAGAAGCCGAAATTGTCGGTGACTGGAAAAATATTCTGGTATCATAGTATTCTGGTTTTCCACTTGTTAAGTGGAGGGAGGACGGAAGGACAGGGAGCCTATAATACCGTTCTAAACAGGGGTTGGGGAGGGGCTACTGGTAGCATAATTTAATGAGGGGGCCAAGAGGCGCTACGAAAAACATTCAACTGTTCCAAAGCCAGTAACCTGCGAAACCCAGAAACAATTGGGGAATTCACCATTTCTTCCCGCAAGTGCTTTCCAGATTGGAACAACGTGTAGAAATATCCATGACAGTCGAGACACGAATATTGTAATGCAGTCTTCAGCTTGTGGTCCGTGGTACAAACTTTTCAGGGCGCATGATCGAAAAATGGAAGATCAATGGAGATCAAACCATGAAGAATCCTGTATATCAAAATGAGATAGAATTTTATTCGCCGTAAACCCAGCAACTGACCAAACATGCTAAGTTGGTTCCTATAGTTAATTTCCCTGATGCCAGGCAAGTTCTTTGTGAACTGACGCTGGAATCTCTGCATGCGGTCAATTGCCTTGGCTGAATGGGCTCGTATACCACACCGGGCTCGTATACTCAAAGATTGGGCGGCAAATTTCATGCTTGCCCAGCCGAAGCCATGAAGCCAGAGAGTACAAAAATATCGAACGCATTACTGCCCGAAGCTAAGCACGTAGATACGATTGCGGAACATTGGAATGCCGCAGCGGTAATCTTTTGAAACTGGATGGAGGACTTTAGGTTTCCATTAAAGTAAATTTCCAAGTCACTCACCTGGACGGAGGACGGCAACGACTCATGTTCTAGAAAATACTCGGAGTCATGGTTTTGGACTCCCAACGTGCAAAGTAAAACAATTTGGTACAGAAATAGGCAGCTGTCACTATCTAGACCACTCCACAAAGGCCTGGAGCCGCAACTCCAATTCAGAAGCTGCCGCTGAAAACAGGTTTTCGGCTCCAACCTTCTAATAATCTGCAAACTTAAAACCGAAAGTACAGTTTATAACCTACCCTGAGGTTATTAATGTAAATAAACAATATGATCCAAAGACTGAGCCTTGGGGTACACCGCATGCTACTTGTACCCAGAGAGAATAGGCGTCCTCAATTGACATGCACTGGGTACTACTGCCCTCAAGGAAAGGCGAGAGCCAACCATTAAGGTTTTCCTAAATGCCACAGCTACTAACCAAACAAGGAATTTTTTGCGAATAACAGTCTAAAAGACCCTTTTAAAATCAAATTGAAAACATCCGAGTCGAACCCCATATCCAGTGCACTTGTGCCGGTCCAGTACAGCCAACAAATTTTGAGTAGCCGATATACTAAGGAGAAAAACCAAATTAATCAGATTCAATTACCGAATGGTCATTTAAAAATTTAAGGATCATATCCCAGATGATAGATTCCATGACAGTCGACACAGTGAGGGCTACAGGCCTCTAGTTTCATGGGTGTGAAGGGGAACCATTTTTTAAGACAGGGTTAACGTTTGCTTGATACCTGGGAGTTTTATCTGGGCAAAAGATTGGAAGAAAACAACTGACATAGGGCAACTAATGACACTAACAAGCTGTTTCAAAGGCCGAGAAACCATCGGGGATCCACACGATATGCTTGGGTTTAACTTTGTAATGGATATTTCAACTGATTTCACTGAAAACTGAAACTCGGATCATGAGACGGGACATCCCAAAACTGTAGGTTCGGTAGTCTTGGGTTTCCATCGTCCAGGCTTGTATTTTAGGAAAAAATATCGCTGAAGATCCTGGTAGTCATAACACTGAAATTTAAAAGTAGATACCGGAAAAAAGAAAACTGTAAATTACCAGTAACAACAAACTAGTAATTTGTTGTCCATGAAATTTGTTACCATCAAGTTAAAGTCCACATCACTAAATCGAGTCACGTATGAGGAAACAAGCATTGCTAATTCCTGCACTCATGGCATTCTTAACTGATATTACAGAGAAATAGGCTATGATGTAATTTTAAAAATAGCCCATGATCGTCTGTAATTTGTGATTGAACAGTAAAATAACTTGAAATTTTTGACAGTGTAATGTGCAAAAGAGCATATAAACAAATACAGCCACACATTCTTTTAAATAAAATGAAAAAATTAAAGCTTGATTGCACTGTAACTGTTCACTAAGTGTCATTCTTTAGCATTACTAATATAAGTAATTTTTCCAAGGGATGATTTAAAGAAGATGGATTGTTAATAGCGTAGCCAAAAAAATTAAATAGTTCAATCTCTTGGCAGCAGATGATTTTTGTTTCCATAGTAGTAAGGTCTATCCAAATGATTGTCAGCATTGATTATACTAACCTAAGTATGATTTTAGGAAGACAAAGCCTGAAGTCTTTTCTATGGTGTCTAAATTCATTAGGACCTAAATAATCCTCACACATCTCCCAGGCACTAGGATGGCTGCTGTAATTACTGTCAGTGAGTATAATGGTTCAGCCTTGAATGATGTCAAGCCTTCAGAGCGGGCTGCCCAAAAAGCTACTAAATATTATACTATTGGGCAGCGAAGTTAAGCGATTTAGGCAGCGAAGTTAATGTATTCAATGAATCCTTGCAGATTTCAATTATAAAAGCGTACTTACCCTTGGCACGGTTTACAGTATTACTAATGTGAGTGAATCATTTGAGACTATTGTGTGTATACTTAAAATCTTCATTTATAACACTATAAAATTTATAACACTATTGGCAAGGCTTTGCTTCCTATTCTGTATTATCTTATAACTGGAATTTTACTTGTTGGTTATCCTACATGACACCAGTCTTTCACAGGCTGGACACACATTTGTCTGGTAGTGCCCCACAATCTGTGTGCTCAAAAGTGGTAGTGCCCCATAATCTCAAAAGTAGTGATATCAAAGCAAAAACAGATGCTACAAGTATTTTTTTCCTTGTGAGTTCACTGCAGTTTAATTGCCACCATGCGTGAAGCGCTTGGGAACCAGAAAATTGGGGGGGGGGGCGGGTGTAGCCTTTTTTCCTATGATATCCTTACTTAAACAACATAAAATTAGCAGGACCTTACTTACCTTCAGGTGTTCGTTAAACCCATATCGAAGAGAATCATAACGCAAAATTACAAATTTTTGACAATTTTATTATAAAATAGAGAATATTTTTTTATTATTGATTTGTGAAATCAATAATAAAAAAATTGTGGTGAATAGCACAGCAAATTCAAATTAATATTTTGTCATTCAGTGATTACTTTTCAGTAAACCTGAAAAAATGCGTGACCTAAATAAGGAAACCTAACTCTTCTTTACAATTAATCTTTGTCTTGGTGCTGCTCCACCCAAATTATCTTTGATGACCAAACCTTTGTTTTTAATGACCATAATCGTTCAACAGCGTGATGCGGTTCATAAGTACCAACCTGTAGAAAAGGATTAGAAAAGTTTGAAAATGTTAGAATGCTTTATTTTAAAACAAACTAAAAACAAACTTTTCCCATGACGAGTCTAACCGATTTTTCAGATCGAATTTAATGATTTATTTAAACGTAGTAAAAATATCGCTAATCATTTAGTATCAAAATAAATCAATTTCTTTGAATCTTACATCAACTATTGCAAACAAATAGTTTAAATAGATTGACCATAATAATAATATAAGCATAATATAATATAATAATATAAGCGTATTAAGCATAAGCATATAAGCATAATATTATTTTGCTTAGTTTTATTTTATAATCAGAAAAATGTATAGTAAGGATAACGTCCTACTCGAGATTCCATCCTAGTAACTTCCATTCAAAGCAGTCCTTAATAGTATGGCCAAAATACTATAAAAATAGTATGTTACAATTAGGCCTTATCGACTCCTAGCTACCTATCAGATTGGCAAATAATAATAATAAGGTTTATCCACTAGTTGGTAGAAAGGAGCTTGATAGCCGTAGCTACTTATACAAGTCCTAGTCGTTAAAAAGGTTGAGAAACCGGGAGAGAAGTATCATTCGGGTGAATCGAGGACAAATTCAGGTGTCTTCAGGAAGCCTCTTAGAGGAAGTCTCTCCAGCAAACTGGAAAAAAGTGCCACAGTGGGTGTCAGGACTGCTTCCTCTGACAGTGAATTCCATACGCGGACAACCCGGACAGCAAAGAAGTTTAATCTGCAGTCAAGCTTAGCCAAGGCAACCGCCAACGTAAGTGAGTGGCCTCTTATGGCCCTTCTGAAACAATGATCAACGAAGGGCATGTCAATGGGCAACAGACCACGGACAATCTTAAAGGTGAACCACAGATCAGCATGCAGCCTGAGCAGTTCAAGGGACTCGAGCTCGATTTGCTAGATTCGCGCATCATACGAGAGGATGGGACGGCCAGGCAGGTCTTTGTGAAGCATCACTGGACGGACTCAATTCGGTCAATGCCCCCAAGGATGTAAGGAGACCAAACTTGACTGGCATGTTCCAGCAGAGGAATATGCACATAGACCTTAAAAGCCTAATTTTTAACCTTTGGGTTGCCCGACGTGAAACAACGCTCAACAATCACGAGCCTACAATAAGCCTTAGAAACGATCATGTTGCAATTGTTAGACGAATTAAGGTTCGAGGTGATGTGTACCCCGAGGTCATCTACCTAATATACTCCCGGAAGGGTAAGGTCCTGAAGTAGATACTGCCCCCTACGAAGGACCCCCTGAAGGACTCCTGACGACCGATATGCAAAACCTGACACTTGTGTGATGAAAGGGGTAATTGCCACATCGAACTGTTGATTCCCTCACGAATTGCATGGGGGGTCACCAGAAGGGTCCACGATTTGCCCACTGAGTTTCAAGTCATCCGCAAACTTAAACTTCATGGTTGATGGACTGTCACATTTAAGATCATTTAAATAGATAACAAAGAGCAGGGGGCCAAGTACGGACCCCTGCGAAACTCCTCGAACAATAGGCAAAGGGGCTGAAAAAGAGGTGCAACAAGGACACACTGGTTCCTTCCCTCAAGGAAAGCTTCCCCCCATTAACAGACGCCTTTTAAGCACTACCTCGGGCAGCTTCAGTAAAAGCTTCGGTAGAAATAGTGGAAGAAGCATCGGTATTAGGTAATGTTTGGTATACCGAGCAACTTTTTCCATTTAATAGAGTAGTGTGCACTCGCGTTTGTGACCCGCCTGCTTTTAGCCAAACTATGCAGAATTGCCGAACTATAATTAATATTATGGTCGGCATTACCAACTCCCATGCTAAGCCGTTCCACACATTTACAATGAGATTAACAGAAAAAATACTTGCAACAATCTCTGGTTGCAGTCCCTACAATTAATTTGAGAGAATGCCCTCGTGTGCAGTAATTCCCCCAAAGTTAGTAATAGAAGATGACTTGCACATGTACTACAAGCAATTTGTCAGGTTTTGATGCCTAATGATGAAGTAATTCCAGGGAATCAAAATGTGCAAATTTAGGCTGCTCTGTGTAAGTTTTAAATCTAAATCAATGCATTGACTTCCGAAAAGCCTTTGAACAGATTCAATATGATTTGTGTCACTGATAAGTTATGGGGAACAAATTGTACTTGAGTATTTCGGGATGGACCGAACATATACTTTTGAATACCCACACCATGGTGAATACATCACCGGAGTTAAATAACTTGGTTCAAGCAACCCTCTGACCATCTTCTTTTACAATATGATTATAATGGTTTTTAACCTTCAAATCGTACGAAAATCAGACACCAAGATTTTTAACAGGTTCAGAGCAGGACGAAACGTATTCTGGACGAATGAATAATTATAATTCAGTTTTGAATATCACACTGAAAAGATACTGCAGTAAGTTGGAGCAGTGGGCAATTAATTGCTATATCAATGTCAGGGAGTTCGAAGCAGAAGCATCGAACTTTTGAATCATTGATGACAATCTTGGCGTGCAGCTCAACACTGTCAGCAAATTAGTTTAGAACTGACCTTAGAGTTGTGTAATTAAAAAAAGTATGAAAAGGAGCGGCCCGTACACGCTTCCATGAGGTACAACACTCAGCACCCGCCTTACATTGGCGTCGTGTCACACACGAACACACTGGGATCGTTCGGACAAAAAAATCGGTCGGGCGAGTTTATTAGCTTCCCTCGAAAATTAGGAAAATCTAATTTATGAATAATAAAAGACTTTCCTTGTACCATTTAAAAGATCAAGGTAGACATGCAATGGTCGGGTTGGACCACTACCAGCACGCCAATTTTTGAAAACAAAATTAAGCAAATTCACATTAGCATTCGCATTCGCATTTTTAAGCCTTTTTAAAATCGAATAGTATGTCTCTTTGGATCCTCTTGTCCAGTGCCTCAGACCATTTGTCAAGTGCAACCAAAAGTTGGTTCACTGAAGATCAACAGGGCATAAAAGGGCGAGCAAAAGTGGGCGTGGCGCGAGGGAATTTAGTCAGCGACGCGACCCATTACGCACAGCTGTGTTTAAGGTCAAACGAAGCCAAGTCGAACAAAGCTATACTCGTAACTCAAAAATTCAGCGGGGAGTGGAAATTAATTACTTCACTTCGAATAATTACCGGGAATTTATCCATGTTAATTAGAGCACTCTGGCTGGTACTCTTGTGTATTATTTTGTGCAAAATGTCCACGTTTATGCAATTTGAAGCTTAAAATAGTAAAGATGATTTATCTTATTATATTGAACTGCTAGATAACTATTTTATGGCGCATGATGTTGATGCTATAAAACATGTACCGATGCTTTTGTCCTTGTTGAGCGCCGCTCATTATAAATTAATTAAGAGTTTATGTAGTCCGGCACTCCTTAGTTCTAAGACGTATGTGTGTTTATGTAAGCTAATGAAAGATAGTCTTGACCCGACTCCCAATAACATTGTGAAGTGCTATTGGTTTTGGAAACGGGATCAAGGGGAGTCCGAAAGTATTCAAGAATATATTTCTGAATTGACAAATTTGTCGGAACATTGCAATTTTGGCACGTATTTATTTAAATGATATGTTAAGGGATAAATTCACAGTTGGCATCCAAGAAAAGGCCACAATACGCAAATGTTTGGGAGAAGCAGATTTAACTTGGGTAAAAGCCAAAGAGTTTGCAATTAGCATGGAAGCTGCGCAACGGAGTGGGTCTGAAATGGGTAAGGAGAAGGTGTATAAAATGAAATTTAAAGAAAAATTTCGGCCTGATCGTAAAAATAAAATGGATCGTAAAAATAAAACGGCTCAAAATCCAAGAAAAAATGTAAAAAGTACTTGCTGTGGTAGGATAAATCATGAAAAATTGCAATGTCGTTTTAAAGACAAATTATGTTTCACCGGTGGCTTAAAGGGGCATCTCTCTTCGATTTCTAAGGGGGGAGGGGGGCCGAGGAGGCCTAGAAAAGCAAATTTTGTAAAAGATAGGCTAACCACAAGTGACTCTGAATCTGATACAGGATCAGAGAATCACTCTCAGGTGCATACAATTGTAACCATAGGTGCATTCCGAAAGGGGGCGAGGCAAACTTGGGTTAAGGTAAACAGTTAAGATTTATTATTCAATGTTCATTCGGATACTGAATGGAGTATCATTCCCTAGAAATGGTTTACAAAGCACTTTAAAGGGGTTAAAATATAGAAACCAAACATTGTTTTGCAAGTTTATTCCAAGTACGATTTTAAGCCCTGTGGTATAGCTCAACTTTCAGTGTGCTTTGCAGGTAAGACTTTAAATTTAGAAGCAATTGTCAGTCCTATAAATAATATGCGACAATTTTGGCCAGGAATGGATTGATGCTTTTGGAATAGACTGGAAACAGTTGTTTAAAATGAACCAGTGCAAAATAACTCAAAGTGTTAATACACTGGAACAAGGTAAGGTAAAATCAATGTCTGAAGATGATGACCTTGTTAAAAGGTTTCCAGAATTGTTTAAGCCAGGTTTAGTAAAACTTAGAGTTAAAGGTATTGTTATTTTGAAGCCCAACTGTTTACCTAAATACTGTAAACCAAGACCCGTTCCCCTAGCTTTCAGAGATAAGGTCGTGAAGGAGCTTTGTAGGCTAGAGGAAGCAGGCATAATTTCACCCATTGAAGCAAGTGTTGGTCTTTAAACCAAATGGAGATTTAAGAATTGTAGGTGACTACTCTGGGACTCTTAACCCAGAGGTAGTAACAGAATTATATCCTGTCTCCAGGCGGGAATAGGTTTTCTCAAATTTAGCACGCTGTGACAAATTCTCAAAGTTAGATTTGACAAATGCATTTTTACAAATTGAATTGGTTGAAGTGTCAAAGCTATTTTAGCAATTTCTACCAAAAAAGGGTTGTATGTTTGGAATCATCTTCCATTAGGAATTTCAGGCAGTCCAGGTATTTTCCAAAAGAGAATGGAAACAATATTACGGGACTGTGATAAAACCACACCTTTTGTTGATGATGTATTGATTGCTGGGGAAAATGGGGAACACGATGCCGATTTGACTGTTATACTTGGTAAACTGCAGGATAGAGGTCTTCGGGTACGGCGAAGCAAGTGTACTATTGGCTGCAGTGAAGTAAATTATCTAGGATTTAAGATCAATAGCAAAGGTCTTATGAACCTTCCCGATACATAAGAGGCTATTGAAAAATGCCTGAGTCCTTGTAATCGGCAGCAATTGCGTTCATTTTTTTGGTTTTGTAATCAATATTCAAAATTTGTGCCCAAAATGGCTTCGTTTATCCACTTACCAACCTGTTGAAAAAGGACACACCTTGGTTGTGGAGCGATTGTTGCGAGAAAGCTTTTCAAAAATTAAAGTTTGTTTTTTTGAATGGCGGAATGCTTGATCATTACGATGACAAGTTACCACTGAACCTGAGGTACGCTGGATTGCCCTATGGGGTGGGAGCAGAATTTTGCACGTTTTTCTGAATGGGGAAGAACGGCTGATCGCTTTTGCCTCTCGAACCTTAACTTCAGCGAAGCGGGGCTATGCTCAAATAGATAGGTAAGCTCTAATCATTATTTTTGGTGTGAAATGGTTTCACCAGTATGTATTATAGGGGATAATTAGTGCGTCCGGGAGCCGCCCCAATGCCAACCCCACAGTTAAGGGACAAGCTCTAAAATATGCCATGGTGGTAGTCAAGGGGTTGCAGAAATTCCAAATTTACCTTAACTGATGGATCAAGGCTAGAAGTCGTGGTTCAGTTTTGGTGTTGGTTTAATATAACATTTGAGCGATAGTGTGCTCTGGCTCGCCTGCAATTCTTGGGCGACACTAACCTCGGCTTAAGGCCTTACATGGAACGTCAACGGCATTAGGCTTACTTGGGGAAATTTAGATTTATAAGGTTCGGGAAAATTTGGTTAAGTTGGTGACTGCTAAACTAAGTAGCAACGGGGTTGCAGTTGTGAACTAACAACAGGATGGGTTAAGTTTGAATTTAAGTTGGGGATAGGGGAAATTGGGAAAAAATTCTAATGTTAGGGCCGAAATTACCTTTTGATGCGGGGAGTTCGAGAGTTGGAGGCGGGATGGAATATTAGGTTAATAGCTAATTGTTAGGAACACCCGGCGGATGATCAAGCGAGCTCGAGCGTTACAATTGATTGCATTACGTACAGACAAATCAGTGTTATGTTTTGTTACAACAATTGATCAAATATATATTATTTCAACTAACAACTGAGTATTAATTTTGACAATGGCACATTACAATTTGACATCAGGTGGACTTCGGGTTTGGAAGATTTCACAAATGACGTCAGTGTGACTTTGCTGGGGTGGTAAAATTCCAACGTTGAAATCCAGAATTAAACTCGCAACAGTATGTGGTCGTAAGTTCGCTCTTTGTAGCAACAACCAAGTGTTAACTTGGATTTTTAACCCAGTTAAGGCTATAACTGTAATGGCTGCAGCTCGTATACAAAGATAGGTTTTTTTCTTTAGTGGCTATGTGTATGATATAGAACATATTAAAGGTTCTGAAAATTTAACAGCAGATGTTTTATCAAGGTTGCCTTTAAGTAACAGCAAGCTGACGAAAATTGAGAAAGATACTGTTAGGGTCATGAGTTTGAAGCAAATTGATAACATTCTTCTTTTGCCATTACAGCTAGAGAATTGTAGTAAGCAGGACCCTATTCTTTCCAAAGTGTTGTTGTATACCAGGTTGGGTTAGCTGGAAAAAGACAAAGTTGACTTAGAATTAAAACCATTTGTAAGTAGACAGCATGAATTAAGTATTAAGTATAGAGACAAAATTGTTTATTTTGGAGTAGCCGAGCTGTAATCCCTAAGGTTTTAAGAACGCAAATTTTTATAGAACTACATCTTGGACATAGCAGAATAGTCCGTATGAAAGCTTTGGCTCATTCTCATGTTTGGTACCAACAAGACCGAGAAGAAAATAAACAAGCTCCCAAGTCAGTGTCTCAAGTCAGGCCTCATACATGTTGGGACAAGTTGCTCGCAGATTTTTTGTGAAATTAAGGGAAGAACGTATCTAGTTGTGATATGTGCATTTTCTAAATGACCAGAAATCTTTTATATGAATTCTACTACTTCTGAAAGTACTATTAAGGTGTTGCGAAACCTATTCGTCAGCGTGGGGCTACCCCTGGGTTTTCGTTACGGACAATGGCCCACAATGGACTAGTTCCAGTTTTGAAACATTCATGAAAGATAATGGTATTGAACACATAACTGGTGCTCCGTACAATCCTTCCACGAATGGTTTAGCAGAAAATCTAGTACGTAACTTTAAGCTTTCAGTAAAAGCTGAATTGAGTTTAGGTGCTTTGTACGAGCAAGCACTGGATAGATTCCTACTCGCGTATCGCGTCAAGCCGCATACAACGATGGGAGAGAAGTCATGCGTCCTCCTGAAGGGTATAGTCCTACAAACTGCTTTGAACCTATTAAAACAAAATTTGCGAAAGACTGTTGAAAAGCTATAGTTTACTCATATTAAACCGTACGTACATAAACCAAGAAAACCAAGTTTCTACCTGGAAATGTCTTTTGGTCTAGAGACTTCAGACCGCGTGCTCGGCATAACTGGGTAAAATGTACTGTCGTCGCTTCTGAAAGTCACGGGATTTACCAGGTCACGCCTTGCCATTCTCCCTGCGAACAGTGGTGCCCCCACTTCTCACAGTTGAAGTTAGCCACTCCAACGCTAATGCCAGCTGAGAAAGTGCAGAGTTCTCTTGAATCAGAGCTTGGGGTCTTTGCGCACGCTCATCATTCTGTACCTTTAGTGTCAAATAACAGCGCTTTATCACATGATTCAAGGTTTCCTTCGAGAAGAAGTTGGGAAGGAGTTTTCTTCCACCAAAGATGACAGTAACGCCAGGAGTTCTTCAAAGGTCTCATCAAGGGGTTTGGACGTCAATTCACACCAACAAGCAAGCAAGGTGCCAGGTCTCCACCTGGTTCCAATAGGAAGCATCAATCACCTGTGATGGGTGCTCATGGGTGCTACATGTTCACCTCCTGCCGTGGGAGGCACATCATGTTCTCCTTCTGTAGTGGGCAGCACATCATGATCTCTTCCTGTAGTGGGAGGCACATCATATTCTCCTCCTGTAGTAGGAGGCTCACCATGTTCTACTCCTGTAGTGGGAGTCCCAATTCACTGCTACAAGAGAAGACAACAATCTGGTTCTCCGCCTGCGGGTGAACCATCATTGAAGCCTCCGCGGTCTAAAAGAATACTGAAGGTCCCACAGAAGCTAGATCCGTGAGACTGACTCCATCTATTCAGTTTTCTTTCGATTTTTTTTCTTGTAAAAAGTTTTTTAATCTAAGTTTTTCTGAAAGGAGAAAAATTCTGTAAATATTGTAAATAGCAGAAATTAATTTTGTTGCATGTTACAAAAGAGAAAAAAAATATTTTGAATTGTTACAAACAAAAATGATTGTATCTAAAAAGGATCTTGCCGTGTTAAAAGATGTTGTAAAGCACGGTAAGAATTTTTTAGGGGGGGGGGGGGTGGGAAACTGTGGTGTCTCACCTTGCCCCTGGATGGCGCTACCATTCAGACTAATATCCGAGGTATGCTTGTCTCGAGCTGACACGTTGGTCAGCAGATCTCGTCAATAAAGCAATTGAAACTGATAAGCCAAGGGCAGTCAGTCAGTCATACAGTATTCCTTGCCTAGTGTCGATCATTGCTACATACTACAATAGACTTAGTGTAATCCACTTCAGTGCTAGTACAGCAAACTAGCATTGAAAAAAGATGTAAACCGGTAGATGTCCTGGGCATCACGAAAAGGAGATTTTGGTTCACAATAAAGGCAAATGTGCATGCTAATTACACTTTCCATTGACTTTAGAAAACACGTGTCTGCGTAATCGGACAATAATTACTGGGTCAGATGAATGACCCTCATTAAATGCTAAAGCAATAAACATTTTCCGTGAAAGCTCACACTTTCTCTCACTCGGTAGTATTGTACAACAACCACTACCATTAATCAAATGCAAGGGATTAAACCAGAGTCTTTGAATTGTATCGGCAATGTGCTATACGACTATATTAACTCGACACTATTCAGACAGCTCTTAACGAACTGATAATTGGAGATGCCTAAACTTCAATCCTGCAACAGCAAGCAAAACTGCGGTACGCAAAAGGGCATTAAAGAAACGAAACACGTATTTAGTTACCAGAGCAACGAAAGCTGTGAAGTTTAGAACCCTTTCTTTAGTTTGAGGTGAAAGATGACGATAAGTCGTGTGGCAACTTAGTTGCAGGTGTCAAGTTAGCAGTTCCTGGATTCATATTGACTCGTGAATTTTTTTTGGCCTGCTTCTCATTGACACCCATAGAAGTTCACAGCGTTGACTCCACTGAGCTATTGTTTGCATCTAATAATTATCAGCTGAATTTGTTTCTTCAGCCTTCACTGCCTTCAATGAAAATTACTTCAAGTATCTAGAAGACAGTTTTGCAAGCATTGGTTTAGGCAATTTTTATGAGGATGATGATGTTCCTGCTGGGAAATAATCAATCACCCCCTAGTAACTTTTGGTGTACATCAAGTATGTGGTGACGTCTCCAACTTAAGCGATGAATACACATGCGATGAATGTTGAATGCTGTGAAAGATGATTTGAAAATTACAGCTTTAATACACGAGACAGAAATACCTGCGAAAGAGAGCACTACATGCTTTGAAATGTAGGAAAAAGTGAAGTTGATAATTTAAATAACCTTTTACACCAATTTCTTTTCTAATAGATCACTTCTCTCGTTAAAGAAGTGAACATGAATATTGAAAATTTATGATTTGTGATTTAAATCATGGCGAAGGTGTGACAGCCAAGTGCAATACAATGTAAAACGTATGCATGTAGAAAACGGTAACAAATCAAAAGATAGTAAAGCTTTCCCCTCTACCCTTATGATGCCCGGTACGTACTGGGACATTGTATGAACCCAAGGACATTGTATCAACCTTGTACCTGACGAAGGCTTAGTTTATGAGAAAAAGATATAAGAAAATATAGATAAATCGATGACTAGAAAAGTGCGTTTCACATTTTGTTGTTAAGCACAATAAAGACTAGACTAACGAAAAGAGAGAGAAGCAATTGTTTTTTTTATGTTTCAAGGCAATTAATTTTTATATTCGTCGTTTATTTTACACAATTTCATAAGTTTAAAATTGAATGAAAACAATCGTTTTTTTTTAATAATTAGGAAGAAACGAATGACAATACAATAACTGTTTTAACATGTACTTTTCCATGAATGAGACCATTTTAAATCCAAGGATTTTCGGAAACCAAAAACAGTATTGGATTCTTGGTTCCCAGTACTAAGGATACAGGGATAGTATGCCTTCATCCTCTCAACCTTTCTCGGACATCCTTCAAAATTTTCTCTCAATTTATGGTTGTGACTAACCTTTTCTCTAGTCATACGGAAAATCAGAAAAGAAAGCAGAAACTGATCAATTCAGTTAATGCATGATCAAGACTACGGTAGTGAAAAAACAGGAAATGCATGACCAATGGACTCGATCTATTTCCACGTCCTTCCACGAATAACCAGTTTAGTAATAGCAGGAAACTAGAAACGACAGGTAGAAGAATTGCTATGAACCAACGATGCCGTTCCACTAATTTGTGGTGGTATTCGTAATGGAAAGAAACTAGTTTTCTGTTCTGCATTCACACACGTCAAACTACTTGCATTTTTGGTTAAGTTAACGAATACTACATTGTTTTCGTTCATACACGCATTATAGTATAATAAATAATAGTCGCTTAACGTATCCCATGAAGTTTGACAGCCCGCCTCCGGCTAAATACAAAACGACAGTAAAGCAGTCCCTATGCTGTATTGCAACCCGTTTCCGAATTAACAGTACATATGGAAGGAACTAATTCAGCAGTTAGAAGGTAAGTTCTGATGCAGCTTGGTGATGGTGCATGCCGTTTTTTGTATTATTTGCCGCACACTTGCCTTTGCTGCAGCTGCTGGCTGCTATGATGGAAGTTTGATTATGCTAATGGAACAAAAATGACTTCGTCATTTAGAATAAAAGCATTATCTCTCGTATCGCCATGGAACTCACCGCTGTAAAGCACACAAATAAAAACCACAATTGAGTTCTGTCGAACGAAACGTGCTACAATTTCAACTTCTATTCCATGCTCACTGGTTATGTCACAGACTGAACGGAATTTGTGTTTGAAATGAGTTATGTTTGTATATGTGTGCATTTATTTTTGTGAAATATGCAGGCTCCTTGTCAAGGGAGTTTGTTTTTGTCTGCGGCTATGTCTCTTGGTGTCTGTTTTAGTTCTATTTAGTGTGAGTGATTATTTATTCATTTTATGTGTATATTTGCTTTTTCAGTTTTGTAGGTATTTTACTCTTTATGGTATTTGTTTTGTGCAGGTGGTTTTAGGTTTTATCTCTGTTTCGTGTGCGTGTATATGTTTGTATTTTGTATGTGAATTTGTAATGTGCGTCATATCCAACAGTTTTCTTTGATGAACATGTACGAGTGTGCATGTACGAGGTTAGCGTGTCACAGTGCTTCTTCCCTGGAATTGGAGTTCAAATTATATTTAGCTTTAGAAGTCGAATCCGCTCTTTTGTATTTGATTACCTTCACAGCTGTGAGTTCCACTGGGCTATGAACTCTAACGGCTTTTCTAAACGACAAAGCCATTTTTTTCGTTACATTGTTGACTTTTTTCATTTCCCATTTATTGTCATTGCTACGGTCTATGGTGTATGTCCATTCTCTGCCAAATTTTATTATGAATAATTATTATAAGAGTAATCAAATTCATCCATTAATAGAATGGAAATATCCGGACAAACTGAATTGCTACTTACATCATGTCCACTGTAAAAATGTCTAGTTGAATAAAACTACCGTCCAAAGAGACAATTAATAGTAATTAAACATTTCTTTAATACTATGGGCTAAAAGTCTGGTTTTAAAAATCATGATGTCATTAGCTTCAACGACCTCTGATGCAAGAGCGTTCCCAAGCCGTCCTGCACTCCGGAGGAAGAAGTTGTGTCTACAGTTTAATGTATCCATGCGCCAATCGAGGTGTCACCTGTGGCCACGAGTACCCATGAGTAGCCACGAGTAGCCCGCGTCACACTGAACAGTTGGGAAAGGGTAGATTCAAGCGAAAACCACGATCATTTTATTATGGTTCTTAACAACGAATTAACCTTTTGCTGGCTGACAATGTTAAGTCGAACAAGATGCAATGACAATGTTACTTTCCCACCGCCCAAGTATCGTAATGTGTTGTTCAAGTGAACTCTAAACCTATCTTTTGCGCCTCGCCTCCACACAAATAAAATAATAATAAATAAAAGCAGCCCAACCGAAATGCAAACTACATAAGCCGTTACCTACGTAATGTCGCACGCATTCATAATGCCCTCTTATTCTTGGTACATGACGGAATTGAGGCAGGTTGAGAACAATTGCATGATAGTAGGGTTGCTAGCTAGATTTGCATTGTTGCACATTCCTGCAGGGGGTTGAGAGAAGCTGAATGATATCGTTACTTTCAAAAGCCGACACATTTTGGAAACTGCAGCTTCTCTTATACCAGTTTTGGTTTTGGGTGGCTATTTACTGACCGAGTAACTGAGCACACAATGTACTAATTAATCCAATCTTCGACTGGCCGATCAGTGTGCTACAGTATTCTCGGAAAAAAACTCCAGCGGACCAGATGCACGCAAAAATACCTGATGACTAACTAGATTTACTTCTACAAAAACATATTAACAGAGTCACGTAAAAATGTCTCAACTTACAGGATTTACACAAAAACATTTCATGTACCAGGAAGAATAAGTTGAACTGGCAGTGCAACAATAACCGATCTTGGATTCTGAACGGAATTAGTCCGAGGAAAACCTGCAAAATATTGGACTCCTTAACCCACTGGATGAAACTAAATAGTTCAGGATAAAAGCTATTCATCACTGAGCAATTGTACGCTGGCAAAGCAGCTTACAAAGCAGTTTTCTGTTTGCAAAGAAAAAAAGCAATAAAGAAATCTCCCTAAAAGAATCAGATATTTAATTTTTTTTAAGTTAGAAAATTAATAAAACTTTTTGAGGGACTCTTGTGTTCCAGGGTTTTATTCTGAATGTATGAGAAAGGGTTATTAAAACAAATATTAGGGTGATATATAAAAAAAGAAATATTTAGGGGAAATTTTAATGTGTCTTCCAATCTTCTTGAGTCCAAGTCGCAGGATGTTCCATTGCCTGCTAATTAAGGTAGGGATCACTTACATCATATTGCACTTAGGCAGAACCATCACTGATGTTTCTTACGGTATAAACAACCAGCCTCTTCCGGTTATAACTGAGGTTCGGGACCTCGGAGTGTGGTTCAGCAACGATTTAAAATTTAGTCTGCACTGCCGCAAAATTACTGCAGCAGCCTATTGCCGTTTAGCAGTGGTGAACCGATGCTTTTCTTGCAGTAGCCGGGAAGTCAGGGTGTGGGCCTACAAGGTTTTTGTCAGACCAATCTTGGAGTATGCCAGCCAAGTTTGGTCGCCTGCTCTGTTGGGCGACATTGAGCGGGTTGAAGCAGTTCAACGGAAATTTACAAAATCGCTGCCTGGAATGCACAATCTTACTTACACTGAGAGAACTCAGCACCTAAAACTCGAATCACTTGAACTGCGGCGACTTAAGTCAGATCTAATTTTGGCATTTAAAATTCTGCATGGATTAGTTCGAGCTAATTTGCCATTCTTCGACCTGAATGTAGAGGGACGAACTATAGGTCATTCTTTCAAATTGCAAATTTCAAAATTCCGTTTGGAGTGCAGACGACACTTCTTTTCGGTGCGAGTTATTAGGGCTTGGAACTCGCTCCCAGAAGCAATCGTATCCTCGACGAGTGTACCTGCCTTTCGTCGTCATTTGAATCAACTTAATTTAACTAAATTTTTACGACGTTTTTAGCACTCTACTAATTTCTCACAACATTCCCCTGTGGTCTCGCAACCAGCCACATATTTTATTTGTATTTTTAGTTGGGTTGGCAGTTAGTGATCACACCGATCCTTGCCTTCCCGTTGCTCCTGCAACAAAATGTTTTATTATTATATTATTATGAAGTAAGTTTTCATTCTGATTCTGAACAATGGTTGTTGGTCAGATTATTTCAGCATTTTCAGGATATTTCCCAGTCCCTGTTCTCGTCTGAGGTTTCCTGGTTCGTATCACTGAGCCGTTGAGAAATTAGAAACTATGTCGATCGAAACTGGTCTTGAATCATTTCACATAGTTAGAAATTCATTTCTTAATTTAAAAGTAAGAGCTCGAAAAGGATTATATATTTCATAATGCTGCAGTAATACAAGACTATTTTGTTACTTACCTTTAGGCTAGTCAGATACGGATGCGTCACTTATTATGTAATTCCTTATATATCTTCGTCATCCTTTAGTTGCCAGTAATAGTATAAAACTCCCATCCAAACATAGATCTGCAAGAAAGTATTTTATTATACAATTAATAATGGACAACTTTTTAAGGGCGCCCTGTGGTTCACAGTCAGCTATATAAAACTCCTGAGATAAAATACACAGGGATATATTAATTTGTAGAGTGTGGTAACTAAAATTACCCTAAAACTGTAATAATTCTACATCATGATACAAATGAGTTAAAACAAATAGGAAATGGTCAGATTGTAAGAATATGTTGTTTAATTTGCTTAAAAAGATATTTTAAGATGCAAACTATAGGGTGACGGGTAGCTGCGAGAACTGGGGCGTCAGATTCGATAGGCGTCTTGGTCCCAGCTGTACATCTCTGGCTTCATACGTACCCGGGTTCGATCCTGGTGAAGGGGAGTGTATATGTACGGGTTTTTCTCCGGTTGTTTCCCGCCCGTTGTACGAGGGTTTCCACCGGGTACTCTGGTTTCCTCCCTCCTGCGGCAAAAAACAACTGACACGATGGTGTTTCATTCCACTTTGCATCTACGGCTTGGGGCTTCAAAAAGTTATAAAGTTATAAGTTATTAGCCGACAACGTCTATTCTATTCTAGTCTATCCTATTCTATTCCTGGTCAGTTGGAAGCCACAGGTGTAGTGCTAGAATTGTTCCCATGGCGAACAAGACACAATTGAAATTTTTTTTATCTCAATGAATGAAAGTGTCTGCAGTCAGGCTCTATTGGTACCATGTCCATTTTCGTCCACAACTCTTTAATTAACAGCATTATTAACTATGCATGTTCGAATAAATTCAATGTATGCAGTAAATGCAAGTCTGACAGTTCTCATTAAGCAAAAATAATTGAATGAAGGTAGCAAATCACGTTTGCGATGAAAGAGCCGAACAGTCACTACAACAAAATGCAATACAACAAAATTAATGTGTTATCAAAGCCGAAAATTCGTCAAAAACAACATGAACGTTCTAAGAGGATAGAGCGGTAAAACTGATGCAAAACAAACAGTTGTACAAACATGAAAATTTGTAATTTTTGCAATTACTTGGTGGAGGTCAATCGAACAAATGCATGTGCTAAAACAGCAGAAATGTGGCCAAAAGGATTAGAAAAACATGGACGTACATATAAGAATAGTGCAATAAACTATTGCCAAACAAACACTAGACAAAATATGAAATATTAATAGATTTTCTTTATTTCTATTTTCTCTAATAGCAGACTAAGAATCCAAGCATCTGATTACTTGCCCTGTCCCACTTTTTCGTTCCTGTTATGAATGCATTAAACGGACCTCTTAGGATATGAGTGTTAGGAGCCCCGATTGCCCCTTTCATGGTCTGTGTGTTGCTCCCTTTAGTAAAAAACAAGAAATACTTTTCGTGTTATAATAACAACAATAAATAATAATAATAATTTTATTGCTACATAATGACACAAGTCTCTAAAGAGACTATGTGTAGTTTTAACAACTATAATTATTTACTGTAATTATATACAAATAATTATTAATTTACAGTATTTGTATGCAAGTATTAAATGAACAGTTAAACTTAAGATATACACAGTTGACATGTACAATTTGAGCAAATTTTCTTTAAAATGGTACATATTTATGTAATTACACTTTATAAAGTTTTAAATAAGAAATCTCAAATTCCTGTTAATCAAATCTCAATCCCAATAGAAATGCAAAATAGTAGGGAAAAAGTGAGAGATATCTTTTAAAAATGAACTATGTATCATACAGTTAATTAACAAATCATGCGTATTACGGTAAATAATTCTTCGTTAATTTTTATATATTACGATTAAACAGCCATTGTTTGATTTATTTTTTCATTTTATACATTATTTAAGTTCCTAAGTTACACTGGTAATTTGTTGAATGTATTCATTCCTCTTTTAATAAATTTCTAACCATAGATAAAATCAGCCATTTATTGTTATTTTTTACATTTCGACTTACAGACAGTAATTTTCCTATCAGAGCATAGGTACGTATGTTATAATCGCGTAAATGTAAAGTCGTAAACGTCATTAATTTATTTTCAGAGAAGTTGTTTTTCGTGTTTTTCTTTTTTTTTGTAGTTATAATAATAATAATATTTTTTAAATAGAGTAGTGAAGAGGTACTGGTGAGGTTAGGCTAACTAACTAACATCAGTTCTATTTAATACACATCTTAGACAACAAGAAGCCTAGTAAAAAAAAATCTTGATCTCTTCAAAAAAAGCTCCATGCTGGGATTACACTTGTATAAAAAAATCTAATGACAGCTAACATTAGGGAGTGCCTTCCAGTTGATCTGATGGGATTCATTTTTGGCATATGAGAAGAGATCCGATGACTTAAATAGGACAAGGAAGCCTAAGTACTTTCCAAAGTGAATAACTAACAAATTAGTGAAATAACAAGAACGGAAAATTTGGTTGTGTAGAAGTTTATCCTGTTGAATAGTTGTATCCTTAAGACTGTACACTTCAATTGGTGTAAATTAACTCCGAAATATCGTGTAACGATAAATAATTTTGTTTTGGATAGTGAATTAGTTTGATTTGTCGTAGGAAATATTTTGCTAGTGTGAAAATGTGTAATGCGAAAATAAGCAATCCACCAAATGGTTCGACAATTCCATTTTTATCTTTTCAGGAACAGTAAGTACACAAAAAATATTTTCACTTACCAAAAAAATGTTGTAAAGGATATGCAGAATTGCAGGTAAGATATCCTATAAAAAATGGAAACGTTCATTAAATAATTAAATGCTTAGCAAACCCGAAGTTCCTTAAGTAAATCTCACATAAGTTGAAATGTAGCAGAATTCGGGCAGAATTTGGTTCAAACAAAATGAGAACACCACAACTACCACTTCTAATAACTAGGGCATACAAAAACGTGAATTTTAACTGAGGGAGGAATAAGCTACTCGGGATCAGGATCAATGGCAAGGCAGTACTACTACTCCAACATTCTCTTCTAATAATGAAGGGATTGAATAATAGTAAATGGAATGGATGTTTGCAATAAACTGAAAATGCACGCTTATTTTTCAAGTCAAACTTCAGACCAAATTACTTTTTAATTACATTTCTGGGAACAAAAGAAAGTCACTCCATTGAACTGTACTATAAATACCAAATGAGATTGTTATTCATGACGATGTTGATAATATAATAAAGGTAGGGAGGATAAAAAAAAAATCATTTTTAAAATTTCAAATCATAATAGTGCAGTAGATGTGGTTTTCGACCTTCTAATCACTATCACAAAAGGGAAGAAGTCTTAAAATTATTTGGAGTGCCCACCTAGGCCTAAAGTTAAACATTACAAGTCAGTAAGAAAAACTGTTAAATTCCACAAAAATGATGCTTGACTAGTTTAAGCATACATTATCCCATCCGGTACTCTGAGAGACCACAAATTGATGCTAAAATCAAAAACAGCTTTTTATTCCAAATTTTCTATTCGTTTTCATTAAAAAAAAGTTATATAATTCTTTCCAATTTTCTTTTGAGAATTATCGACCGCAAAAATAGTGGGAAAAATCTTTCTTACCGATTTAACTCAAATAAAAATGACATTTTAAGGACACAAGCACTTTGCTCTTTGATTTGGCTTCGCATAATGGTACCTCAGAGTACCAATGGGATAATGTAAAAATTGTTTTTCAAATCATTTTTGCTATGGTCCCTTTGACTTGTAATGTTAAGCCAATGCCAGTATAGGCTTGTCTAAAAATCTTTAAGAAGTTTTTTCACTGTCGGGGTAAGTGATGAGGTCAAAAACCCCCTTTTTTTGTACTACAAGGTTTTAAATTTAAAAAAAAAATTTTGATTCACCGTAATCAAGGGCCGCAGGCAAAAGCCTTAGCACGAATTGTATGGTAAACTACAAAAATCAAGATTTTATAGTTTTGCCCTGAATTGATACAGACCACGAAAAGTCTGAGTTTGAGGCAATCGTAAATGTTTCAATAGTATTTTAAGGCCAACAACTGAGCAAATTGGCTTTTACAATTCGTCCATTTCATCCTGCTGCTGTTTATACCTTAAAATGAAGGTGTTAAGTTCCAGGCTCTTTTTAAAATTATTTTAATATGACTACAATATTGGTATTGTTGTGGCTGATATTTCTTGCCCTCTCCTGGAAATCGAATGAGTGAACCAGTGAGTTCACATTTTTATATTATATACTGTAGGTATTAAGAAGTCCCAGGGTGTTTTGAAAATATTTTAATATGACTAAAATTGTTGTTACTGTTGCTGTTCAGACTTTTTGCCGTCACAATTATCTCATGTTAGCCTTCGACAATCCACCATACACTGGCTTTTGAGTCTGCGGTGCATTAATCAATATTATATTGGTTGGTCCCTTTGAGTATGTTGAAAAAAATTAAATAATTTCTCTTGGCTCTCATTTGTGGGTTAGCTATCCAGGTTATTTAGCGGACGTTTAAGGTGATGACTTGGTTTATTATAGTAAACATGATTTATTAGTCATTTAAATAGATGATCCAAAATGTTTAACTTGTTTGTATCTTTTAAACGCCATACGTCTAAATTGATTGCTTACTTATTCCATATGTTAAATTGATCAGCTATTAGCCCCGGGTATTGGCAAGAGGAAGAGCCTTGCAGTTCTTATCGCTTGGTCTCTCCTTGTCACTTCTGACATGATAGCCAGCACTTGCCTTGCATATGTAGGATGCACCTCATCTGAACAAACAAAATGTACTTCTCCAACTTTAGGCAGTGGGTGGTTGTTTCTTTGACTGCCGTGTCAGCAAATGTATTTAAGTATAGTATGCTATAATGTTAAGAATGAACCTAGAATGATATTACGTTAATAATGGTCTTTATTTTCTACATGAAAAGTCTTGATGTCATTGCCGTTTTCTTTGTCTCACGTTCTCAAGTTCACAGTCAAGGTGGTGTTAACCAAAGCCAAACTTTGGTTTATATCTTCCGGCATTTAATTCACATAGGGTTGTGGGCCCAGCTGCGACATTTAAAGAAGGGGGTGAAATAAAAATGGAGAAGTGTAAGTACTGAAATATCTTTATTTATTTAATGAATTATCACGATTTAAATGCTGAAGTGGGTTTTAATTAAAGGTAAACTCTGCAAAGTGGATAAGAAAGGCGTCAGATTACTTTGCTGTATCCACAGATTCCAGAAATCATTATTCATAACGTGCAAAAGAGTTCATTCAATTCAGAGTAATTTTATATGGAATTGACTGATCAGGAGTGCTCATGACTCCAGAGGAAGAAATCAACCAATCAAAGTGAGTACTAACAAAACCTTAACTTATCGCAATGGTGAAATCCCCAAATATATCAGGGGCTAATTTAGCCTGAAGGTCGATGTCTAAGGAGTTTTGCAAGCATAGGCGTGGCTTGGTACGTTGATGAAAGAGTTTCGAAAATACAGATTATTTTTGTTCCAGAGTGAGTAACGTTTAATGTGAAACTTATAAACGTGAAATTTTATAGACAAAAATTCCTCCATGAAAAAAAGGTAAAAATGAACGACGTACGAATACGACGTGCGATCTTTGGTACGTTCATGGTCCAAAGTTGTAATATCCACGCAAAACCAAAACTGGTATGAGGGAAACTGCCAAGGTTCCAAAAAGGGTAGTGATATCATTCAACCTGGGAAAGGCTGCAACGGTTAATACTATTAACCAAGTTAACAGCACCGAATAATACTTTGGACATTAATGAAAACTAGAACATTGCTACTCACGGTAGCAATCTTTTACTTTTCATTTAACTTTCAAACCATAAGTCGGTGCGATTAACTTGGCTAATAGGTCTAACCTTGACGGCCTTTTCCTGGTAAATAATATGACTGCCTTCAAAGGCTGACCCTTCTTGGAAACTCAGCCGTTTCTCTTGTACCATTTTGGTTCCGATAGTCCATCGTTTTGTAAGAGCAGTATCGCTTTTACGACCTCAATGTATGAATTTTCCAATGCAAATCATGACCTCCTTTCAGTCGAGCAGAACTTTTACGAAGTAGCTCACTTGCCCAGCTTGGATTCAAGCCTCAAGACACAAACCAAAACTTTCAGAAACAGAAAGCAATGGTTTTCAATGTCATAGTAATTTCCATTCATGAAACCAAAATTTCGAGCATGGTATCACGATAGCTTGGATCAACACATGATTCCACAAATACTTGTACTCTGGTAACAGGTCTGACAAATAGGGATTTGAGAGGTGTACTCGTGGCAGACAATGGCTATGCTTGTACAAGATACATGATGACACATTTACAGACTCAAACCACACCGCCAGAAATTACATACCACACAGCTTAATAAAAACCAGAAACGTGATCGAAGAACCAACGGTATAATAATAAAAAAAAAAAAAACGCTTTTAGATTCTTCAACGCCAAATGCGTATTCAATATTTTCAGTAGTAATTGAGTATGTAAAGCCATTAAGTGCATGCGAGTCTAAGTCACAATATTTCGTTCATAAGATCGGGACAGTTATGAAGTGAAAAAAAATGAAAACATGATCAACATACAGACAACTAAATCTATAGCATTCAGATTTTCTATAAAGCACAAATTTTGAACACTAAATTCAAAATATAAAAATTCAAACCTGTCAGTCATAAGGATCTACGGTGAGCACACTGCAAACGTAAAGTTCAAAAATTAATAAATCCAGCATAATTCAGCAGAAAGTGCAACTGCCACCAAAGACCAATTCACCCCAGAAGTTTCACATGAATGAGAAGTGGGCAGCTGCATGAGCTTACAATAAAAGGTCCATCCTTCTGGTAAGTGGAAAGATGGTGATTTTAGCTTCTTTGTATTATTTAATGTAATCTTGAAAATGAATGGCTTTCAGAATGAGGTAGTTCTGAACTGATTTTTGGTTTAAATGGATGCAAGGTTTGATATAAATCTTTGGTTTTGTAATTGCATTTTTAACAAAATTTTAAGTTGAGAGAATGCGGGGTTCATGCATTGATTTTTAGGAAATGTCAAACCAACGAGTTGTCTGTTTTTTAAATTTTTTATTTAAATTTTGATTGAATGCGGACCGAGGCGCTTGGAAATCTCGTTTACTTTACCCTATAGGTTGCTGGGTATCCAGGCTGGTTGCAGGGTATGCTACACGTACAGCCGTTAGTACTGATATGGGATGGTGGGTGGGGGAACTAGAAGTCGGGAATTAGACGCGTACTGCTAGTTTTGCTAACAAGGTGAATCTTTTCACAAAGTAATTTCTTACGAAGGGGTTTGCTAACGCCCTTAATGTACGTAAGCCACCACTGAACTCGCACTTTCTTATAACTCCATACATTAAGGACGTTACCGAACTCACTTAGTAAGAAATTACATCTTAAACATCACTATATAGATTTAGTTGTTTGTGTTTTGACCAAGTTTAATTTTTATTTTCGTTTGGTAACGGTGCTGATCTGGAGGACGAAACGTTGTAATTTTTTAACACACGTGCACTTAATGGCTGAATTAATTCGATAAAATATCGTGATTTAAATGCTTAGTTGGGTTTTAATTAATAGTAAACACTGTAAAGCTCATAAGAAACACGTCAGATTACTTTACAGCATCAACAGACTCCAGAAATCAATAATCACACCTTACAAAACTGTTCATTCGGTTCGGAGCAATGGATTTGACTGATCTGGATTGCTTATGACGTCAGAGGAAGAAATCAACCAATCAGCGTGAATGCTAACAAAACGTTAACTTAGCACGACGGTGAAATCCCGAAATACATCGAGGGCTAATTTAGTCTGAAGGTTGACGTGTAAAGAGTACAGAGCTAACAAAACCCCAACTTACTCCAAAATGGATATCACCAACTTTTTTCTCCAGTCCACTAACTCCCAGGTCGAGGTTTAGTTACATCCAGGGTTGAGCTAATCCAGGGCTAGTTTAAACCTCAACTGGTTATCCCCACCGTTAGACCTCGATCTTCTGGCTATGTTAGCCCTCGATAAATTTCGGGTGTTCACTCTCGTGCTAAGTTAAGGTTTTGACTCTGATGGTTGATTTCTTCCTCTGACATCATAAGCACTCCTGATCAGTCGAATCCATATAAAATTGCTCCAAACTGAATTAACTGTTTTGCAAAGTATGGATATTGATTTCTGAGTTTATGGACTATAAAGTAATTTGAAGCGTTTTTTTATCCGCTTTACAGTGTTTACTTTCAATTAAAACCCAATTCGCCATTTAAAAAGTGATCATTTTTCGAATAAATGAATCCATTCAGTGAACGTTTGTTAAAAATCACAACGTTTCGCCCGACAGATCGGAGCTGTTACCACTAGTGAAAGTAAACATTAAAACATGATCAAAACACAAACAACTAAATCTATATAATGTAGTTCAAGAAGTAATTTCTTACGAAGGGGTTTTGTTAGTGAACCCTTTCGAAAGAAATTACTTTGCGCAAAGATTCACTTTGTTAGCAAAAACTAGCAGTGCACTTCAAAGCAGTCTTCAAATATCCCCCCCACCCCACTTCACCCTCAACCAGTACTTCAAGATTCTAGCCGTACTGAAGGCATTATGTGTAGCATACCCTGCAACCATCCTGGATGCCCAACCACCTATATAGGGTTAGGTAAACGAGATTTCCAAGCGCCTTGGTCCACATTAAATCAAACTTTAAATAAAAAATAAAAAAACAGGCAACTCGCTGGGTTGATATTTCCTAAAAATCAAGACATGATTCCCATTTGCCACAAACTAAAATTTTATTTAAAATGTCAAGCACAAAAATAAGGATTAACTTTGAAACCTTCCACTCTGTTTAAAGTAACTACCAGTTTCATAACCACCACATTGCAAGAGCTAATCATTTTTAAGATAACATTAAATTAAAAAAAGAAGTTAAAATCACTATCTTTCCACTTATCAGAAAGGAAGGCCCTGTTATTTTAAGAGTAGTGGGAATTCTTGATATGAGGAACCATTCCCCTACCCACCCACCACTAAAAACCTGCTTCCCTCGTGCGGATTTTGTCGCTCTGGAGGAGGGGGAAACTGCTCGCTTCCTGCGCTCGATTTTTTGTCGATCTGCAGGAGGGGAAAAGTGCTTTTTGCTACTTTTTTACGTTTTCTGCAATCTGGAGGAGGGTGGAAAAGTGCCTTTTGCTATCTTTTTCATTTTCGTCAATCTGGAGGAGGGTAGGAAAGTGCTTTTTGCTACCTCCTGTCATTGCATAAATAGACCCTAAAAAAATCGCTCCCCGCGCGCAGGATTTTGTCGATCTGGATGAGGGAGGAAAATGCCTGCTTCCCGTGCGCGGGTCTCTGGACGGGGCGCCGCCGGTCGACCTTTTCCCGCGCGTGGGAATTCGTCGATCTGGAGATGGGTGTGAAATTGGTTTTTGGTACCTTCTATCATGTGCACAAACAGACCGTCAAAAAAAAAATCGCTTGCCACTTCCACGCGCGGGATTTCATCGATCTAGAGGAGGATGGGAAAGTGCGTTTTGTTACCGTTTTCATTCTGGAAGTGTGGCTATAGCCAAGATGGGTCACCGGTCACAAGGTCGAGGTCAAAGTGGGTTAAGGTCATCGATGGTGGAAGGCGTTTTGCTACCAATATGTGTCGTTTTGCTACTTCAGTGTCCTTTTGCTACTTCAGTGTCCTTTTCCTACACGAGTCCTTTTGCCAACTAATTATGTTCTTCTCCAATCGCGAAGGTCTCATGACCGGAAGTGACATCATCTGAGGGGGTAGTGCGAATGCTTCACAAGCATTCGCATTAACTCTTGTAAGCGTTTGGAGTGTGAAAATGAGGAATTAGGGGTTCCCCAAAATTAGGGGTTCCCCAAAATTGCAGGGGTAGTGCAAATGCTTCGTGAGCATTCGCAATTTGAAAACTCTCGAGTACTTCAGAGTGTGAAAATGACGAATCTGCAGCATATTGGGGGTTCCCAAAACTGGAAGGGTTGTGCGAGTGCTCTGTGAGCTTTCACACTGTGGTAACTTTAAAAGGCGCTCGAGCACTTCAAAGCATGAAAATGATGAATTGGCGACATTTTGGGGGTTCTCAAATTTGGAGTGGTCGTTCAAATGCTCTTTGAGCTTTCACATTGTGATAACTCTAAAATGCTTCAAAGTGTAAAAATGACGAATTAGTAACATTTTGGGAGTTCCCAAAACTGGATGGGTCGTGCGAATGCTCTTTCAGGGTTCACTTTTTTTTCTTCTTTTCGAGTACATCGCTTTTAAAACAGCGACATCAACATCTTGGATTCTTGTTCAAATATTCTCCCCGGCAAAGACTTCGAGAATTAATCTAAACACTGCCATTCATTTGGACTCTGAAAAAAGTTCCGAATTGGCTCTGCTTAATTTAGACACGTACAACAGAATTAATAACATTACCTCAAAAAATAACGAAATTCATTACACGGCCGATGCTGGTGCTTCCTGGCAGAAAGTGTTAGTCACCCCGGGGGCAGTTACAATCATTAGTGAATAAAGCAATAAAAGTTTTATTTAAAAATGAAAAATTAAAAAATGCCAAAGAAATATATAGCTACTATAATATGTTAAATATTGATAAAACATTAAAATGGATATACATAACAAAATATTATCATTGTGAAGAATTTAAAATTAAACCTAAAAGAAGTCGTGAGAAATGATAATAATTGGTTGGAATTACCACGTTGGAGAAATAACTATGGAAAGAGGGGACTAAATTATGTTTTACCAAATATATTGAATGATTTACCGGCTGGCTTAAGAAATTTAACTCACAAAAAGGAAGTAAAGAAAAGGTTAAGGAGTGGTTAATTAAAGTTGACTAAATTTGCTTATCATGAAAATGAAAGTAGAATACTAAACATTGATGCGTGCTAAAAAAATTTCTACTAATCTTTATTTTATTGTACTATTTGTATTATTCTTATTTACACTATATGAAATTATATTAATTGTAAGAAAAAAAATTAATTTATTGCATTATGTTGTATTATATTGTATTGTTGTATGTTGTATTGTATTATATTGTATTATGTTGTATTGCTTTGTACATACAAATTCGTATGAATTTCGTGCCTGTACGGAACATCTTGTACTTGAATAAAGCAGATTATTATTATTATTATTATTATATAAGGGACAAATATAAGGGACAAATTATCACATAACAACATCAAAAAGATAATTAAAGAATGGATTCTTACTGAATAAAAAATTCTTATTAACAAGGCTCATATTTCAAAAGTCTTTACACCATGTAATAAAAAAATATACATAAAAAAAAAAGTTAAGAAATCTTGATTCTCTAATTGGGAATCCAAGTGCGGATTGACAGTAAATCCTGACTTGTATAAATTTTCACAACATTAGAAAATTTAAAACTAAAACTAAAAACCTTTAAAGTAAATACATTATAACAATTTAACAAATAAATAAATAAATAAATGAATATATGGACAACCTGCAGAATGTTACACTAGCCTACTACAAATTGATGCAAGTTAATATTACTCTGTATTGTTACGATTATTTTTTCTTCTGTTTTTGTATTGTTTTGTATTTATGTGCTGCCTCTCATACAAGCTCTCGAGCTTCGAGAATTTTTGTGCAATAAAGTATTATTATTATTATTATTTTTATTAATTCTTTTATTCAGACAGTGAAAAAGGCTTTCCTTCTTCATTGTTTAATTAAATTAGCGAATTCTTCATCGATAGTGTAATAAACTAGATCCTCATCATCGTGGCTTTCAGTATGTGAATAGATGTTTACAATCATGAAATGAACAGACTGTTCTAAATTCAAATAAGGTCAAATGGTATAGTCCTATATCAAAATTAATGAAGATATGTTTGTTATTATACATTGTGAAGCCAATTAAGTTGTTTGCAGTTGCCATGAATCAGCATTAAGGGTCATCCATATTCAGGGTTTGTGATACATATCAAGTCTTGATATTTATCCCTTGATATACATCATTAAAATTATATTTATTTTTAAATGCTCCTTTCTAATAATTTGAGAGTTAAAATGGCATAATGTGAACTGAACGTTTTTTTTTTAAATCCAGAATGTCGTTGAAATAAATTACAATTATGTGAATAGACAGTATGTGAATAGATGTTTACAATCATGAAATGAACAGACTGTTCTAAATTCAAATAAGTCAAATGGTATAGTCCTATATCAAAATTAATGAAGATATGTTTGTTATTATACATTGTGAAGCCAATTAAGTTGTTTGCAGTTGCCATGAATCAGCATTAAGGGTCATCCATATTCAGGGTTTGTGATACATATCAAGTCTTGATATTTATCCCTTGATATACATCATTAAAATTATATTTATTTTTAAATGCTCCTTTCTAATAATTTGAGAGTTAAAATGGCATAATGTGAACTGAACGTTTTTTTTTTTAAATCCAGAATGTCGTTGCAATAAATTACAATTTATTTACTGTACTAAGGTAATACATAGTTCAAAAGTCCATTAATTAAATTTCTATGTGAAGAAAACCAAGCAAAGTATTAGGGATTTGAAAATTCTCCTCACTGCCCTACATTTCTGATAGCTAACAGAAAATAGTAATATTAAATAAACAATAAAACCGAAAGTATCTCAAGTCATAACGGTTTGCATTATTATCGATCAGCTCTGGGACTTTTTTCATGAACAATAAAAAAAAAGTTGTTGGCTACATGCATTCCTTTTTTTAAAAACCAATGCCAGTTTTAAAAAAATCGCTTCTTTGATTTTCCTACAACATGAACTAACTATTAGTGGCAACAAACAACCATATTTACCAATTTATTCACTGTTCCAATGACATGCCATGCGTTTCACATACTGATGCTGCCTTGCATTTCATTGTATTTAAATACTTTGAAGGTAATGGAATAATCAAATTAAGTAGAAAGGATAATGTACATAAATTTATTTCTAAGTGCGTCACATTTTCAAAAGATGGTGTCTGAGTGCACTCTTGTAGAATGGGAAAATGAAACATGCACTGTGCAGGTATTACCTAGTATTTATTTACCTTCACCTAGAGGGTGCTTGCACCCTTTATTTCTGTATGCACTGTCGTAGCATTTTACATCCTATGACGTCACGTTATGAAGTAATAAAAGTTCAAAATGCCCTTACAGGGGTTCATAAATGCAACCTTTGCTTTTGAGAGATTTTGTCGCATTTATTAATGCCCCTTAAAAGAAATGCGATTTCATTTAAAGATACAAATTATCTGTTGATGAAAATTCTAGTTTTGATAGTACATTATCAATTGGTAATTGTGCTGGATGTGTTAATTTAAGTGCGATGGTGACCTCAAACTTAGAAGAAATCCGAAGAATTTGCTTCTAAATCAGAAATCTGGTCACTGTATTACAAATGTGCAGTTTTTCACTTTAATGCCCTTGAGGTCCCCAGTAATAATCAGGTACCATTTTTTTGTGGAGTACTGGTAAGAAGAGTTGAGCTTTAATCAAGACCTTGTACTCCCCGAGGCACCAATGTCGAAGTCATTAGCGGAAATGTATGCTTTGTTAAGATCAACTTCACCCACTACCCAGTTGTGTTGCCGAATTGCTCTTCCAAATTGAGATCATGCTCTTGGTGAATCAATTGTTTCGTATATACTCACGTATAAAAGCTAAAAGGGCTAACAGTTCACAGTAAGTTCCTCAAATTCTCAAAAGATGCAATTAAAGACAGGATTTGTGCAAGCATGAGCAGTATTGAAACACAATACGCTCACTTTTCAGCACACAGAGAAGAATGTTCTGGTTCTTTAGCTTTTCAAGTTAATGCTGAAAGTAGGATTCTGAATCCCATGAAGAACACTATTTGCTATTGTTGCGGCAATCGTGGTCACGTCAACACCCACTTTCGGGTCCAAGCAAATCACCTAGGAAGCCTGCAGAGCGCAGACCGTGAGCTATCTAACAGGTGCCAGCAGGTCAGGAAAGGCTGGCTAAAGCTGACCACCTCTCACGGTCTTAAAACCTAAAAAACCTCAGGGTTCCACAGGAATAAGTCTAGCCACAAATTTGGTAGAAAGGTATACAAAACAAAACGAATCAGCAAATTATCATTCAAATTACCGTTTGACTAGTAAAGTAGTTCACAGTACAAACTGTACTTTGGATTGCTCGTTAAACAAGCACATGCTAATACTAGAATTCTACTCAGGTTGTGATTCCACCATAATTCCGGCAAATTGTGATCATAGCTACTTTAGAAACATCGAGAAGAGGTGGAGGAAACTCTAGGAATTATAAGTTTTATGGTATCACTTAATAGTCAAACTTAGCCTCTGGGTGCATTTATAGTGGTATAATGGTATATTTTGAAAACGATGGACAGCTACGTTGTGTCGTAACCTGAGTCAATTTTGTGTTGTTAATATCTCTGAGGGGAAATTTGTTGCTCCTAAAAAGATTAACTTGGTTTCTAATGTCAATATTTATTATGATTTCAAGGCTTGTTTAAACTAGGTTTGGAAAAGTTTTTAAAATGTCAAGGGCGAGATTAAGTTGAAGCCAGACTATAAACTGAAATTCATGTCGGTTCGTTGAAAGCCCCTCGCCCTAAGGAGCAAGATCGAGTCTGAACTCGACCACTTAGTACGGGAAGAAATTATGAAGCTGGTAAACTATAGCTCATTGGAAACACCCATACTTATTCACAAACATAACGGGGGTGTTAGAATAGAAGGCGATTGTTCAGTTACAGTAAATCTTGTTTTGGTGGTAGAGTATGTCCCCGTATCTAGAGAGGAAGATTCATTTAGCAAGCTGACAGGATGTAATAAATTCTCACTCACTGACTTACCCAATGCTGTTCTGCAGATAGAGCTGACAATGACTTAAAAACCCCTGTGATAATTTTCACTTGCTGGGGGTTGTTTAAGTGGCAAATGGTACTTTTTATAGTTAGCTAGCGTTTCTGAGATTTTTTAAAAGCTCACGGAATCCATTCGTCATGGCAATCTCGGGCACGATCCCTTCTACGACAACAGAATTGTTGAAGGGAAGGGCATTGCTATTACTAACCTTCCTGCGGTATTGGTTGCTACCAGGCAAGTGCCACAGCCTGTTAATTCTGCTGTATTAAACTCATTTGTAGGATTCTTAAATCAGTATTTGAAGTTCATACCATATGCGCCCATAAATAGACTCCTTAGTCCTTCAAACCACTGGTTTTAGTTCAAAGAATGTTCGATGGCCAAAGGAAGCTTTCTAAGTCAGAAATTTTAGTTTTATAATGACCCAAAATTACAGATAAAATTGGTTTACAATGCAAATCCCATAGGTCTTGATTGGGACCTTTTGGATACTATGCCATCAGGTGAAGATCGCCCTACTGTTTTTGGCTCCAAGTCACTGAGCAAAGGTGAAATTAGCTATGCTCTATTTGACAAGGGAGACAATCTCTTTAGCATACGTGATGAAAAGGTACCATCACTATTTATATGGTAGACGTTTCCTACTTCAAACCGACCACTAGGCTTTGCTTTGAATACCTGGAAACAAGGTCAGTATTCTTGCAACAATGCTGCACGCATTCAGCCCTAGCAATGTTCTTGAATGCTTGTGATTTTGACCACTAACACATGCCAGGTAAACCAAATTTAACCGTGGATTCTTTGTCCAGGTTACAGCTGTGAAGTTCACATTAGAAGGTTACTCTTTGTCCAGGATACCCAATGTTACCCCCGGTTGCCCCAAAATTACCCTGTTAGTGTTGCATTTGAATTAAGTAGAGTCCCTACCTAGCTTAAGCACCCAATCTGAAAAGTTTATCCTAAAAGCCTTGTCAAGGGTGCATCACCGTGATAAAGATGGTTGGCCACTCAGGATAGGTGATGACGAATTAAAACAGCAATTTTCTAATCGGAATAAACTTTCATTGAAACGGCATTCCCTACTCTGGGAACACGGAATTGTAATGCCTAAAGCCTTGCACAAACAGGTGTTAGAAGAATTATATCTTGGCCAATTATGGTATTGCAAGCATTAGAGCTCTTGTGAGGTCGTGGATTTGGTAACCTAATATTGGAAATAATTTAGAAAGAATGGTTAAAAGCTGGGATGCACGTCAGTGTAACAGGGGAACTGGTAAATCTAGTGACAAACAAGCTTGAGATGGCTATAATGCACTGTGGGACAGGTTACAAGTTGATTTTGCGAGGCCGAGTGACGGCAAAATGATGATTTATATTTTGGATTCATATCCTAAATCCGTTTGTTTACATCGTTCATCAACTACCGCCTCGATTAATATATTACGAGAATTGTTTGCAATGTTCAGATGTTGTAAAATTCTAGTATCAGACAGCGGACCGAATTTCATTTCTACCGAATTTGAAAAGCATCTAAATAAATGTAGCATTCACCATATCCAAAATAAACAGTACTATCCCGGGAGCCAGCGAAAATGTGGTTAGGCTACCCTAACAAACTACCCTACAATTTTAATATAGTTTCAAACCACCCCACTGCACTAATAATACTACAATGGCTAAATTATTCGTCCTAAGAGCATTGCAAGCACCTAAGGGTGTGTTATTGTCCGACATAAGTGCTTCTATTCAAAAGAAAATCTGTAACAGTGCAGCACATACCTCATTTGAATAAACCAAATGCCGGGATTTTCGTTGAACAAGAGGTCTACGCTCGAGATTTCCATGTCACAAAGAGCTCTTGGAATAGTGAAATAATTACTGACATAATAAGCAATCTTCATTCATTGTATGAACAGACAATATGCTAATTTCGCACTGTCACCATTTCTTGCAGCAATTGTTGAACCAGAATCAGGCGAGTTCTCCAGTGCAACTCTTGTTGTTTGTCCCCCTATTGGGAGGTTTTTGAAACGCGTTTTTGGTTAGTTAGTGCTGATTTAAATGTCTTTTCCATCAAACATACCCACATCACTGGCACCAAATCATTGTTTAAGCGAGGACCTACCAATTTTTAAGCTGCAAATTCCATGCAGATGTCATTCTAGCAGTGTGGCCTTTGATATTCCAGTGCACTCAACCAAACCAAGTGAAATTGTTTCCGGTCCATAAACTTTCCGTAGTGCGGGGGTGGGGGTGGGGGGTTCTCCTACTCTTTCCTGGAGTTCGCCTTTCTAAACTTTAAGTCGTTTGGGTTGTTCAACAAAAAACTGCCAAGGTGTTACGTTTTTAAACTAGAGATTTGTATTTTGTGGAACCGACTTATTATTTGCAATTTGTAATTTGTTTGAATTACTGCTGTATGCTGTATGCTTGTCTGTATGCTTGTCATCCAAATTTCTGATTTGTTTCGGGGAGCTCACACATTTTGATTATTTGTACTTTAAACTAGAAGTATGTCTTGGTTCGCATTACCTTTAGTTTCGTAGAGACATTTGGCTATTTTGTTTATTTAACGAGTTCCATCAAATGTTTAGGAGGGGTGAGTGTGCTGTCTGGGTTTTCACATTTTTAGTCAGCTTAACCTAGAGGGGGTTCTTACACCCCCTATTTCTGCACGCACTGTTTTAGCATATAACGTCCGAAGACATCACATGACAAAGTAATAAAAGACCCGAATACCCATTACAGTTATCCACAACCATGCAACCTTCGCCTCGATATTTTGTAAATCTGGCAATATTCTGTAATGGCACCACCCCTCAATGCAGTATAATTATACACAGAGAAGCACTTATGAGGTATAATTTAGTAATAGCCTGAATTACACAAAACGTTCTTCGTTATCAGTTTTTGCAAAAAAACTAAAATAACATGGCAATGAACAGCCGATTCATCCTTACAACAAAATACATACAAATTTAAAAGTAAAACGTAAAAACCTCGTAATGCTTCCTTTCAAAAGAGGTAAGTAGACAAGATAAAGCAGAAACCCCATCCTTCCACTTGGGGAACCAAGCAAGAAAGACTTGGCATATGTATATTTTAAAAGCCACGTGTACTTTAGACCTGGTCCACAACTTTCTACGGATGGTTATGTCGGAAACTTGCGTGCATATTTAATAAGCTGAAGTTTGTTTATGATCTGAAAATATTTTTAAAGATATTTACCGTCTTGTACTAAGTGATTATGTTAAGTAGTTGGTGGGTGAGAATGACCAATGACTCAAAGTTAATTCTTGGTCTGGTTTTTTTTTCAGTGAATAAAATTTGGACTCTTTCAAGTGCGGGGTGTGCCCTGTGGATAGCTTACAAGCTTAATATTGCTGTAATGTCAAGGAACGGTATTCCTTGATTTATTGCAGTTTCCATAGTAACAGCTAATGAGGGGGTAATAAAATTAAGAAATATCAGTGCATCAGCTTTGATGGCTGAAGAAATAAGTGACAAGCTATCATCAATGTAATGTTTATAATATTTAATGTGAAGAAATTGCTGCAAAAGTTTCTTTTCTTTTGAGTTAAGCACATTGACACAAAAGTACGTGGATAGTGGGCTTCCCATCGAGATTCCAGCATCAGGGTTGGATCTTAATGCATTACACAATGGTCGAGAATTCTGCTTGTAAAATCTAGGTGAAACAAATACGCCAAATCAAGTTCAAGTAATTTTTTCAATCAACTTTGAATTGCTAAATTGGTACCAGACTTGGCAAAAATAGAATAATATTGTATGGATGTTATAGAGTAACCTTATATGATCGTATACAAAGTATTTATACAGGGTGCCCCAAACGTCGCAGAACTAGTCAGCTTTTTAGGAACTAGTCAGCTGAATTCGGTTAAGGAAATGCGCGACCTTGGTATTCTAATTAACCACGATTTAAAGTCATCTTTGCATTGTGGGATCATTGTGAAATCTGCGTACCGCAGACTCGCCATCACCAAGCGGTGTTTTGTTTCCTCTAACCGACATACCCTTGTCTGGGCATTTAAAGTTTTCGTCCGTCCGCTATTGGAATATGCAAGTCCGGTATGGTCACCCCATCTTCTACAGGACATTGATAGGCTGGAATCTGTACAGCGTTCCTTTACAAGGTCAGTTTGTGGGCTACGCGAACTATCTCCAGGGAATCGTCTTAAGGTACTTGGTTTGGAATCACTTGAGCTTAGGCGCCTAAAGGCGGACCTAATCCTTACATACAAGATCCTTCATGGATTAGTTCCTTTGGATCTTCCTTTTTTTGAGTTGAGTCCGGTAAACTTTACCCGGGGCCGCTCTTTCAAATTGTGTAGCTCTAGGTGTAACCTGGATTGTCGTAAGTATTTTTTTGCCAACAGGGTGGTTGCACCATGGAACGCCCTCCCAGAGGCAGTTGTCTCCGCAACTTCGGTGGGTGTTTTTAGGGCTCTGCTTAACCGTGTTGACTTGTCCACCTTTCTTAAGCGCCCGTATTTGTGATGCTGCCATCTTTTGTTTCCACAGGACCGGTGTTAGTGGTTTCTTCCGAGACCCTTCGTCTTCCTTGCCCCTATTCTGGGGCCGAACATTTATTATTATTATTATTATTATTATAACTCCCTAGAACGGGTCATCCAAGGAAAACGTTCTGTGGGGAATGTAAGTTGGTCGAAGGAAGCTATCTAATGACATGGGGCAACATCAGTTATCCCAGCAAGGGGGCCCTTTGTGCGCAGGGGGCAGATAACATTTTACTTTCAAATGTAAAGCCCCATCGAGTTGTAGCTTATATTAAAGGACCTGCAAAGTAAAAAAGATGGCGAAATGCCCACCATGATACGTTGAGTGTAATCAAAATTTTACAGGAGATCGAAGTTCCAAAATTGCCGCCATACTCCTCCTCCACCTTGATGCCTGGGAAGTCGTAGAAACTATAACCAACCACCAAAATGTGTACTTAATACCCTATGAACAGACACCTTCGATGTGGTGTGCCCCTTCTCCCTCCTCGGATGTGGTGTGCCCCTCCCCGTCTGAAAAATGATCCCACAGAGGATGTGTCCCCCAGAATAAAAAACCAGCAGAGAAGCTAATAAAGCGACAACCACATCAAAAAGGGTTACAGATGAAGGAAACATCTTGCATCATGATCCATCCAAGGTAATGAACACAAACAAGTGTAGACAGGGTGAGAGAGGAGGAAGACATGCTTCATGCCTCATCCACGAAAACATCACTAAAACACCCACTACCAAAACGATAACGAATTACGCAAAGGAGAATGATCTAATCACTTAATGATATCCAGTCTACAAGAGGTGTTCAAACTGTATTCCTGCTACCATCTGACAATGATAAAGTCTTTGTTCCAACGATTGCCGTACGTCGCCAAGCATGTCAGGAGTAACTCATTAACAAGCATGAATGATCTGTTGTCAAAATTCTGTGAAAATATCAGGTTTTGTCAGGTAAGCCGTATCCTTGATGTAGCCCCACAAAAAGAAATCAAGAGGTGCTAGATGAGGAGATCAGCTGGCTACTTAAAAGGGCCACGTCTGCCTATCCATCGCTGAGGAAATTCAGTGTCCAAATAATTACGTACAGGAAAGAATAAATATGGCGGGGCACCATCTTGTTGCAGCACCGGATAAAAGTTTTTATAACCCTCCTCGATTGTGTTAAAGGTAGTGGAAACGACCATCATCTCCAACAATTCAAGATATTTCTGACCATTTAACGTTCCATCAGTTAAAAAGGGACCTACGATGTTGCTGCCCATGATTCCCGCCCAAACATTTAGTTTTAGCGGGCAATGAGTGTGAGTATCCGAACCCAATGAGGATTTGTGTCAGTCCAATATCAACAATTATGCCGGTGTACCTCACCATACAAAGAGAAACTAGATTCATCACTGAAACAATTGCGGGAAATAAAATTCGGATCATTACGAGTTAGGTGTGCCATCTGTTTTCAAAATTGAAGACTACTTCCTGGATCATCTTCATTCAGTTCGTGAAGCAGCTGAACCTTGAACGGTTGAAAAATATATTTGTGAAGAATGCGATGAACTGTACTTTTTGGAACTGTTTCAGAGGCAAGAGCATAGAGTTTACTTTGGATTGATGGCGAATTCGTCTAAAACGTGAATCTCAACTACTTCAGTACGAATAGATGGCCATATCTTGGAGCCGCTTTGATGGTAAACATTGTGCGGAACTTCAACAAATAAAACAAATAACTTACAGACACTGGCCTGTCCGGGTGTCCTGTATTAAATAAACGCATAGTTTAACGGTAATTGCGATGAACTTCACCATAAAGAAGGATCATTTCGACCCTACCTTAATTTGATCGAGCCATGTCGACCACTTCGTAAAGCAGCCCAATGAGACACAAAAACGACAGCAAACATACAAAAGATTCACCGGGAAAGACAGAGAAGAAACGGGTGCTCTATTTGAAATTCGGTGCACTCGACACCAAGCTGTAATCGACCATTCCGTTGTACTTCATGCTGTAGGGAGGGAGGAGGGGTTACCTGTACTAATGACAAACACTGACAAAGGGGTAGGGGCTGCCCGATTACAGTACTGATTGTAACATCACACTAGATAGATCAGCATTAAACTTTTAAACATGCATGTTCGTTTTGTTGTCCTCAGGTAAGATAGGGATAATTTCCACAGTAGTATACCCTGGTTGGGAGAGGTCATTTGGCCACGGTAGTGAGAGCAGACGTAAAAGTAATCCCCTACCTCAGTTTTAGTTCTCTCGGTACAGAAATTCTAGAGTAATGGTAGAGCAATGGTAGAGTAATAATCTCTGGGTAGAGCATGATGCAAGATGTTTCCTTCATCTGTAACCCTTTTTGATGTGGTTGCAGATCTATCATTAGCATCTCAGCGGGTTTTTCTTCGGGGGAGGAGAGCACATCCTCTGCGGGATCTTTTTTTGTGGGAGGGCACACATCCAAGTTGTCTGTTGGTAGGGTATCAGAATACATTTTGGTGCTGGTTACGGTTTCTACGACTTCCTATGCCATTAGATAGCTCCCCGAGACAAACTTACATTCCCCCAACGTACGTTTTCCTTAGTTGACCGGTTAAGAAGTTATAGGGTGTTCTGGGAATTTCGGGCACCCTGGCATAGGAATATGTAAATTTTATTAAAAATATTATTGAAGAAAAGAAACACACGTTCTGCGATGAGAGTCAAACTTGGATATCTAGGGTGGGGACTAGGAATGCTAGTCTCGACAATGGAAATTAATGAATGGAGTTTAGTGAAATTCAGCTGTTATGGATGACGTTCCCCAAACTTAAAACTGTGTGCAATACGTTTGGTGTACGTCATCCATAAGAGCTGCATTTAACTACTCTCCTCTAACTAATTCCCCATTTTAAAGGATAGCATGCCTGGCAACCACTCCAGAAATTTAGGTTGATTCGTATTGCAGAACGTGAGCTTCTGTTCGTCATAGTATTCTTACTAAGCTTTGCTTATTCTTATTCTCGGCATACCATACACTGGTCTTATCAGTTCCTGCATCCCTCCTACATGCCCCCTGGGCCGATCACATCCTCCACTGTATGGTCAGATTCCCCCATGCACCTCCCCTGGTAACCTCTTTCTCCTCCTGCACCCCCCACCACCCACATTCCCCCATTGTGTGGGCTAAATCCACATCTCTGCTTCCCCTTCCTATGAACCCCTTCAGCTTTGTTTTCTTAGTGAAGTAAACGTCTTTTTTCAATGGACGACGACACACTTACGTGGCGGAAGCGCAATAAACCCAACAACGATCGTGCATGGAGCGATTGTTACTCAATCAACTTTGAAATTCTTCAATTCGGGTTTAAGAGCAAGCATTATTCAAGCAATTTTTCGTTTTTTACTGATTGTTCACAACCATTCACATTATCGGGTGCTCGCTCTTTTTCTTTGCTACCGTAGCAAGAATGAACCCCCATCGTCCTATTGCTGATTGTTACAGGGCACATCCTTGAAACTATTTAACTCGGCATTATAGAAGCAATTGTTACAGACATTGTCGGTCGCTCGCCTTTTTCATTTTAGCGCATGATGATTTTTTTAAGTGCATCCCAAGCGTATCATACACGACGATAGCCGTGTATATATATGATTGAAGTCCTCTCTCCAGCAAAACTAAAACTATTAATTTCTCCGTTTCTATTCAATATATTTCGACCAAACTTGGCCAGATAGTAGATAGCAACTTTTCCCAACTTTACACCAACTTTTATGCAATGCCGTGCAAGAGTAAAAGTAGGAAGCCACTCGTAAATTTGAAAACTGTTCACTTGTTGTTGTTGTTCTTCTTCTTCTTGTGTGACACGGTTTCAGAAAAAACTACTGCATCTACCTAAAATCTGAAACATGATCTTAGCCAGAAATTTCCATGGGCTTCATCCTCAGAGAGACCACTTTTTCGATTGGTCGATTCATTCTGGAGTTACGTTTCCCTAAACGATCATTTTGATTGTTTTACATTGTTTTAACCATTGTAATTTGGGAACAATGCCACTCAGCAAACTTGAGATCCATTCTTCGTACACGTGTTATGTCTTTGCTAAAATGAAAGAATCTGAGTTACATAGTTGTATGTAGTTACTGTTTAGTTTTGCAGAACGTACGGCTATGGGCCACGGCTCTTAATAAATGATCGAAAGAATCCGTGTTTCAGCTAAGCGCATATAGATTTAAACCAAACTAATCTACGTTGTTAATTTCGAGGCCTCGAAATTGGCAGCTAGAAACGATAGGATAGTGTATTTATTTCGTAAATGCAGGCTTTCAGAGCTGAGTTGAATTGGTTCAAAATGGCCAGCAACAACGCATGCATAAACAATGCAGACATAAACCTTTGTAGCACGACGCCATAGCCGTACAAAAGGTACACGGATTACTAACAAAAACGTCAAGTGTGCCGTAAAAAAGGGGGTTATATGATTGAAGTTTCACTTTACTTGTTAAAATGCACACGGATAAAATTTGGATGATTTTTAATTGAAATAATCAAATGTACAATTGAGAAGATTGCATTTGTTTAAGTGCTGTTGTGCTTTACCTATCATATATTTAACACGTAGAGCACAACAGCACTTAAACAGATGCAATTTTCTTAATTGCCCATTTGATTATTTCAATTAAAAATCATCCAAATTTTATCCGTGTACATTTTAACAAGTAAAGTGAAACTTCAATCATATAACCCCCTTTTTTACGGCACACTTGACGTTTTTGTTAGTAATTATATATATAGATAGAAGATAAAGATAGAAGATTACTCTGCAACATACACACAATATTATTCTATACAAGCATATAGGATTATTCCATACAAACTCAATCGATTTGCAAATAGGAACTACAGGGTTATAAGACCTTTCTATGCAAAGCCTCCCACTTTTATACATGAATCAAAACAAGATTTTTATCAGGCAACTAGTAATGATAACTCCCAAAGCAAAAATATATGGAATAAAATTAATGAAATTCTGGGGGAAAAACAAAAAGCTAATATTGCGGCACAAATTACAAATAACTTCAAGAATATCAGTACGGATGAAACTCGGAACAACTTTGCAAAAAAATTTGCTCAACAAGTACCTAAGTTAAAATCTAAATTCCATAGATCCCATAACTGCAAATAAATAGTTAATAAACGAAATAATAACAGAGCAAAAGAACAAATTCACACAGGTGTTAAAACCATGTTTATAGATTCTCCATCAAATAATGTCACGCTGTTTTTTTTTGTCGATCTCATAATTCAAAGCAAGTATAATTATGCATCAAAGTAAGTATCAATCAGAGAAACAGTGTGTAAAAAGTTGAAAAGTCTGGTGAATAGAATTTAGCTACGATGACCTAACTAACCAACCAAACCTAGTTAAGATGACGTAACTAACTGCAATACACTAGACTACAATAGGGAAGGTGGTTGGTTCCTACGTGGGTTAAAAAACATTCTGGGTACGACCTTGTTTCACGAAGAATTTTGTTTAAAGCGACTTTTTCACAGTTCAGCATAATTTATTTCAGAACTACGTAATATCCTAAAACAGATATATGGAAACTTTCCCGAGATGGCAAATACAGATAATAGTTGAACGAGGCATGAGGGTGATGAGGCTGAGACATTACAATGAAAAGTCGGGCTGATATTAACATTCGGCTGTCTCGTCTCACCCAAATCAATACTCATACTTCACGACAATTTCTTACTTCCCTTCCCCAAAACTTGGAAAATATGACTCAAGGTGGCCAGATAATGGACTGACTAGCCTAGGATCTTCGTGTCAACTATAGCATCTGAATGTTTGATTTTGAAATAAATCGGACACCGACTTTATCACTAGAAATTAATGATGGGTGAATTAAAAATGCCAGAAAATATACATTTGGTTAACCTGCAATAAGTTAACTCTACAAGTCACGATTTTACAAAATGTAAGTAAGCTGGAATTCTTTAGCCAAAAGATAACTAAACCCAGATGAATTATGTCTGAGGTTTAGATACTGTGCATGTGCAACAAAAGGAACTCAACTTGAAATAGTAGCCTAAATTATTCATGGACAAGGTAAACGATCAAGGTATTTAGGCTATATTTTAGAGCAATCACATTGCATTTTACAATATTTTGGGCAGTTTATTTACAATTTTTGTCCGGGAGGTATTATGATAATTAATTTCCTCTGTTACCTCGTTAGATTTTCAAAATGTCAATCTTGGTAATTTATTGGTAAATGATCATAATTTCAGAAGGCACATGCTGCAACTCTATTTTTTGTCCAACTGTAATGATGCTTTGACATGTTTATATATGAATTACGCCCATAATCTCCTCTCATTTTAGAGATTAGAAATTTAGATTTAGTGGACAAATTTAGGTAAAATTTTACGTTCAGCCATTGTTACGATGTCGCCGACACGCGACGCGGACAGACTACTAGAAGGACGACAATGCATACTTATCGCTTTGGGAACGCATAAAAATGAGCATCGCGTCAAAACCACTATAGGAAATAGAAAGAAGTGGTCAAAATAAAGTGCTTACTTTGAAAGTGGGTCCGAACCTTGAAATTGTTATGTGTACACGTCGATCAATCAAAATTAGAAACTAAATTAGCGGAATAAATGGAATGTAGTCAGGCAGCAAATATCATGAAGCCCAGAGGAACTCATGATGCCGACCACTTCAATTAATCCTTTGAAGTGCAGTCATTTTAAAAGAATACCGACAAAACAGGGAACAAACTAAGTGCCAGAGCAGACCATACGCTTTGCAATGGGTCGTCATATCCAAACTAAGAAAATGACGATTTGAATCCTGGGACTATCCACTTAGGACTTTGAAAAATATCTGGCAATAAATGCATCCTTCAAATACCATGGGATGGAATTTGATACTTTCTTTCCTGCCCAAGTTATTTCTCAATCGCATTCTGACGAGCGTTCCGTCCATACTTCCATGCCGGAACCACTTGCATTTTCTTACCTTTGTGAAGTACTATCATATTGAACCCAACAGTTCTTTTAACGAATGGAACACACCTAATTAAATCTAGTTTCTGGTCTCTGAAATGTAAAAAAAATAACAAGTGCTTGCAGTAAAAGTAAGTTATTTCGAAAATCTGTATGCGTTTTAAATCTGATAAACTTTAATAAAGCTAAGAATTTGAGAAGGGCGCTTGGGTTCATCCTGACATCCTGCATGACCAAACCACTGAGTGTCAGCAGCAAGTCATAACGATGTAATGTATGAAGAAGAAAGTAGAAATTCGCTATGCATCCATCGCGTAACTATAATGAAGGACATATTTTTCGTCATTTCTTCAAATACGAATAGAACATGCACGTAAGAGGACGACTGCCAGTATATCTTCAACACAACTCTACGAAAAGATGTAAAACTGATTTTACACGTAAGTATTTGCAAAGCGTCTTGTAAATATCAGGTAAGTTGTATTTATGCTGTATTCAACGTAGTATTCATGTTTTCAGAGCAGATTTGTTGCAAAGTTTGTTTGTGGCTCATAATAAAACTTCTTTATTTTCAAATATTCAATCAATAAGAATTATAAGAGCACCTCAATGTATCCTTTTATTGCTAGTGGTGCAGTTCAGGATTACAGTAGATGGAGATGTGTTACGAATTACACTTTTTTATCGAAAAGGCTGTAAAATTTAAGGAGCATCCAGGCCCACGCAACCGTAATGCATACCTAATTTGATCCCAAATTAGCAAGAGCCTGGAAGTACACATAGTTTCAAAGTCTACTAAAGAGTATTTTGAATTATACTGCCGGCAACCACGTGTAAAAAATCGATTATATCGGTTTCCACCAAGATTTCTATAGCACATGTGTAAGGATTTTAAAGTATTGCTATTTACCATAAATTGAGGAATTGAATTTCTTTACTTGCCTCATTCTGTCTGTTGATGCAATCCTGTGAATGATACGATGGCTGGCGTCAATGTCGAAATGTGTAATGTGAGAGGCTCTTAGTTTTAAATCCCAATCAAGCCGCCTCTACTCCATGGTTAAACAAATGACCTAATTTTATTCTGTTCACATAGCAGAGTTATTAAGTTTTTATAATTAAAAGCATGCAAGCAAAAAATTCAGCCTTGGACTTGAACTTGCAGCCTTGAAAAGGACAATGTATACTTACTATAAACAATACATTATCCAAGGGGAGAAAACTTCACAAGGCTAGTTATGTTGGACTCCTTAAAAGGCTCACAAAAGCATAACTAAGCGGTCATATCAATGACATAAGATGGTACTAGCTTCATAAAACTATTGCTAAGTTGGGGGTTTCGCTAGGACCTGGGCCATCAGCCCCAGATACTTTCTATGTCGACACTTGCTGTACTGACAGCAAAGCCAGAATACGAGCCTCCCATTGGCTCGAATGAAGAAGCAGGGAAAGAAGAGGAATACCAGGAAATTTTCTCCAAAGATTTCACCCCATTTTTAAAAATTTGATTTGAATTCGAATTATGTTAGTTGTGTTATTAGGAATCTTGCACCAAGTGGTGCTGCTTGACCTGCTGGATGGTAGCCAGGGACTAATTAATTTTTATAAGTCGCCCTACCATATTTTCCATTAACTTTTCGACATTCGTTGGCTGAATCTTTACTGCCATTTTGTCTGAATGCCGGCATTAACCCTGTTTTCGAAAATACTGCCACGGCGGCACGTTAGAATTATCAGCACATTTTCTTGACATGCGTTGCTTTCCCTGTTTTCGAAAATATTCTTTTTCTTGAGTATTTTTGATTTTTCTTAAAATATTTCCTGTTTCTTCAACAACTTCTTCATACTCTTGATTTCTGAACTCGTCCCAAGATACTAAATCTAGACACACGCTAGTGCGTCGTCGCCAAGTAACAGTAGTTCATCGCATTGTAGACAACCGATTGTTAAAAAATTGATTGTAATGATAAAAAGGCGGCTCACTAGCAGACGTGTGTCTGACTGTAAGCAACTGAAAGCATATTTTGGCGTATTGAGGATAAATCACAATGCGACAAAAATGTTTCAAATTGTGCAAAATGTAAGGGGAAAGGTCAGAGATTAGGAAAAACTAAACTTTAAAGGGTGAGTGTCCACCAATCATAGATAAAAAGATGCGTCAATAACGTTGTTTTTATGTTACTGTGTAGCTAGCTAGCTAGCTGGCTACCTAATAAGATTTTTTCCATGTTAAATCCCACAGACTCTTTGCTCACGGCTAGCGCAAAATTGAGAAGGCCTACTAGCTGAATTTTGACACACGGATGCATGTAGACCTAAGCATGGTATTTTTGTTGGTTTGAGAGTTGTAGGGGTCAGGACAATTGCGTGGGAGGGCGAATTTATATTTCTTTTCTTTTCCAAGTTGCAACCAACGATTTCAAGCAATAATGTCTTGAACAATCAACATTGGTCTTTAGATTTATTGTAAAAGCCTGCATGAACTAAAAACTGAACTATAACGAAGGACAAAATAAGGAAACCTTAACGTTGCTGTGGATTGCGTAAGAATAAAGGGATGCACGTTAGATGATGGTTACGCAACAATACGAACATCCACGAGCTAACGGGTTTTTTGTTAATAACCCAAAAATAAAATGGTTCGCGTTGTGCTGTTTTAGTAACAGCGACCTTCGGGGTTTACTGTAAGACTAAATGTCAATGAAATCTTGAAAAGTTAAGGGGAAGGTGCAGGGATAAGCAAAACAACTGAAGGGAATGCGCTGATTAAGTGAGCGAAGCGAACGAAATAGGTAATTGTTAGCCAGTGTGTCTTAAAATAGGATTGAAGCAACTTAAGCAAGTGAGGAGTGGTCATACAATAAATTAAGCCGTGGCAATTTGGCTAATCTAACGGCTAATTGGCAATGGTAAATTTGAAAATTAGAAATGTGAAAATTTATAGAAATAAATTTCCTCTAGTAAAAAGCTACGGAGGAAGATAACTAGGTGTACCCTTGTGTACGTTCACAGTCCACTGAAAGTTGTGTTATCCACCCAAAACCAAAATTGGTAGAAAAACCCGCCAAGTTTCCAAAAACGATCGGCCTTTGAAGGTAGTGATATCATTCAACCAAGGAAAGGCCGCCAAGGTCAATCCTATTAGCCAAGTTAATCGCACCCAATAATACTTTGGACGTTAAATGAAAACTTGAAGATTGCTGCAGTGAGTAGCAATCTTCAAGTTTTCATTTAACTTTCGAACTATTAGTCGGTGCGATTAACTTGGCTAATAGGATTGACCTTGGCGGCCTTTCCTTGGTTGAATAATATCACTACCTTCAAAGGCCGATCGTTTTTGGAAACTTGGCGGGTTTTTCTACCAGTTTAATTTTGGGTGGATATAGTTTTCACGCTCTACCTTAATTTTGTGAAGGGTTCCGATAATACTTCTCACGCAAAATTATTCTTTGGTTTCACTCTGTTGGCACATGTGACTTAGTTTTGAAGTGGATCTCTGTGTTTTTTTACTGGCTGAATGCAAATCGTACGTACTGAAAACTCATGTCCCAAATCTTATGCTCGGCTCTGCCTTATATTGCCTTCGGCAGCCTTGAGTTAAAATTGACTAGCTCATGTTTTAAGCTCATTCGTGAAAGGCTGTACCGAGGTGAGGGTGGTACAATTATTGCTGGCCTTGTGCGAGCAGCCGATATTAGAGTACGTAACTGGCGTTTTATTGGCCCATGGTTCGTACACAGTGTATACATATTTTTTCATATGTAAAGTGGGTAGAATTTAGAAGAATCTCGTGCTATTGGTATTTACTACTGTAACGTTTAACGGCTAGACTCCTGTAAGATTAAATAAATAAATAAATAAATAACGCTTAACGTTTCCAAGCACGCACTCAGCAGTGTAAGCCTAAATAGTTACTGCACCGTCCTTTAGTTTCTGTATTGTGCAATTCCGTCTATTGGTCTTATACTTATGTTATTTATTTTTATTATTTTTCTAGGGCTTAGTATAAGTGACTGTGTAGCCAAACACTTCCTTGCTTTTTCCTTTTTCTTAGAAAAAATATTATTATTATTAATTTATGCTTCCGTTTTTCACTTAACTATACCAATTTTTACTACAATTTCCATTTACCTGCAATTTTATCCCCTATGTTTGACGTACAGTTTTTGCTGACCTGTAGATTTTCTTCCTCGTTAATTCCCTACAATTTTACACTGAACTGCTCAGAGAAGACGCTGTGCACTGACGGTACACATCTCTGTGTACCAGCTGAGCCAAAACATTAGTTGTGTACTACCAGGGAATAGTTTGTGCTGTAGCAGTACATTCTTTCTACAGAAGTGCATAGCTACTACACAAACTGTGTACTGCTAGTACACAACTCATGTGTTGATTCAGCTTGTTCGCAGATGTGTACTGCCAGTACATAGCGTCTTCGGAGAACACCCTCTAATAAATTGATGTCACTAAGAAGGACAACGGCGATCGCTCCAAGGTTTAGTTATTAGGAAATTAAATATTTCATTTACTCAAAACGCACACCGAGAGTTGGAAGGTCTCATTTCGTAAGTCGATTTAAATCTCCCCAAAAACAAATCTTGGTAAGGATTACCGGCAAGCTTTTCGGCTGTTTGAAGTCGTCATATCAAAAGCCAAACTCTTTAGCCAAGTTACTCTCACCAAGTAGTAGTTCGAATGTTTATTGAAAAATACGAATAGCTTAGTACTCAATTTTAAGTTATTTAATTTAACGTGTTTAGTCTTATTCAGTGTGATTAACTTGTCGATAGAACTTGGCGTTTGATATCACGACTTCAAACGGCGAAAAAGCTTCGCGGGAATTCTTGACAAGTTTTGTTTTGTGAGATATCACATCTTTTGGGTACAAATTTATAGAATCCATTTTCTTTTCTCATAGCAATAACGGGAAGGAAAAGCCAAAAATCCAGTTTTACGGGGACTTTTTTTGGCTTTAATAGGTTTCCATTTTGAAAACAGTAAGGTTTCATGTGGACTTAACACTTCAGCAACAGTGTGGTATCTAAAACCTTACAGGAAAGCTTATTCGTGTTCCTTTGCTATTGTCATGCTGTGTATTCACGTCCATAAAGTCAAACGGGTCCGGTTTGGTCCGTTTTTTTCGAAGGGTCCTTACCTCAACCCTTACTATTAATTAGAAAACAAAAACGAACTCGTTTGATGTTTAAGGTAAGGTTTAACTGAGCCTTAGTCAAAACAGCAAAGGAACACAAATAAACTTTCCTGTAAGGTTTCATTTCATACTGCTGTGTTGCAGTACTGCTTAGTCAACATGAAACTTTACTGCTGTATAAAAATGTTTTTTTTTCCACACCATAGGTCAGCTAATGACTGCTGCATTCTACTTGACTAAAATGAAATCGCTGGAAAATGGGTAAAAACTAATCGTCTAGTGTGTTTCGCACAACTCTATAAGTAATTCAGGGTTCGTTCGAGTCCTTGAAACCCTGGATGAAATTCTATGGAAAAGTGCTTGAAAATCTTGAAAACTGATATATGTATCATCAGTAAGGTGATGGACCGAAAGTAGACGATTTCACTGAAGAACATTGAAACAATTGGCCTATAAAGTAGTCGATTGTGTAGCCTCACACAATTCTCCTTTGTTCCAGCATCAACAATTTTGGAAGTTGGGCTATGGTTTTAATTGTATTTATGTGTATAATGGTTGGACACAGCAGTAAAGTTTCACGTGGAATAAACATTGCAGCAACACTGCACTATCTGAAACCTTACAGGAAAGTTTGTGTTCCTTTGCAGTTTTGACTTCGGCTCAGTTAAACCTTACCTTAAACATCAAATGATTCGTTTTTGTTTTCTAATTTGTGTTACTTTGACATACCAAGTGGGTCTTCTGTACTTCTTGCAAACGCACTGAGTGCAACTTTTTCGATTTTAAGTTGGTTTTTCTACACTCTCTTTCAGAGACTTTGGCTTTTATTCGTATTAATACAGGCTTGCAAGCCAAATGAGCAACGAACATCTTTCGGCAGCTTTAAAATGGCAAAGTGACGCCAAACCACTATATAAACTAATTCGTAATAATGATAATGCCTCCTCTTCACGTTCTCTCAAAAGGCGGGTAAATTGTTGACTCGCAGCATGGTTAGCATGCCTTGCGGGAGGCGTTTTCGGATGGGCGTTACTGCCTAATAACAATGTTTAAAACATTGTAAAACAATACAACTGATCGTTCAGGGCCCGGTAACTCCGAAATGGCTCGACCAATTGAAATTTCAATTTCTATAAAGGGCACATCTCCGGAAGTAAGTCTTTCTAATGAGCTAAGAACCAGCTTTCTAGGACAAATGGTTTAGTCTGTAGAGACCATTGTATAAACGTGTCCAAATAACAACAACAACAAGTCCAAGCTAAAAATGAACTTGCTATTCCAGCTCACATCCAGATCTCCGAAGTGACAAATTGGAAATTAATAAAATTTGGTACACGTGTTCACCAAGTCCATCAAAGCATATATATTAAATTTGAATACAAAATATTAAAAGGCAGCGAAGAAATTAAGCATCGAAACCGAATTTGAATTTATTCTACAGAGCCGTTACCCGTAGTCATATGCCCTGATACTACAACTAAAATTACAATCCATCACAATACTGAACTGTTCACCATCACCCCATTCTTAAAAGTCCAAAGCACAAAGTACCTCTAACCGACCAATATAGCAAAACAAACAGAACCAAGATTACCACATTGAACAAAGATCCGGTAGATACAATGAACAGATGGAAGGAAGATCACTTGATAAACCGAGCTAGACAAAAAAACCCGTAGCCTTAACAAACGCGGCTACTGCACGGAGACGCCGAACACATTCCCTACCTCCAATCAGAGACAGAAGATGAGGTACGCCAGGATGTGTCTGCATCCACCTAGCAATAATATACCTTTGGGCAAAATATTTCCTACAAGAGTACAAAAAGTGATCAACCGCCTCCACGCATTGACACAATGTGCAGTCTGGCGACCCCTCCCAACCCAGCCTATACTTATGGGCACGAAGCAAAGCATGTCCTGTCCGTAGCCTGGACAGAACTCGCGCTGACTTCAGGGAGAAATAGTTCAAAACAGAGTCCCGTTGCTGCAGTACGCCACTCCTCATTCCATTCCACTCGAAAACCCTCACGTATTATTGGTTTCCTCGCCCTAGCCGACAACGTGAGGGACACCTCCGGAGAAGCAACATCCCAAACACTCTTAGCTAGCCAATCTGCCTGGACATTGCCCTGTATACCCACATGGCCTTTGACCCACCTCAGAACCACCACACCAGATCGCAGTGCTGCCCACAACTTCGAGCAGATAGAAAAGATGAATGGATCACTCACATCGAGTACCTCAACCGAGCTCCGGATTCTACTTATTGCTGATCTTGAGTCAGAATGAATCGTAACCAATGGCAGGTCCATATCAAGAGCCACATCTAAGGCCATCGATATAGCAACGAGCTCACATGCAGTGCTAGAACACGACGCTCTCATCCTGCGACGCAAAAACAACTTGATGGTGGGAATAACCAGCCCTATTCCACCCTCCCAAACTCCATGCCTGTAGGACGCATCACAGTAAACATCGCAATCAGTGCTCCTTGGTACAAATGCCTCTACCAAGCGTGAACACTAAGACCACGAGCTAACGGGACTGGCCACTCCCACCGTGAGCGGGAGATTCCTACTCACATTCAGCAGCAATGTCACACCAAGTCCAGCTACACCAAGCGCCTCTCTGGTCCTTGGAGTAACTCCAGCATAATCAAATAGAATTCTACCAACTGTATCTGCTTCTCCTCTAGCCATGTTCCGCAAACACAGTGACACCAACAGTTTTTTCGCGCGGCAATGCAGTGGTGGTTCCGTACTCTCGACCCAAACAGCCTGGATGGACGTGGAAACCAGACATCCAGTCACAATCCGCAAACAACCATTCATGGCGACGTGAAGCGACCTGACGTGATTCTGGGTGCTACACAAAAACGGCAGGTGGTAATCAAGAAGTGACCAAAGAAAAAGGTCCTGTATACGGAAAGAAGGGATCCCCTCTGCACGCCTTTGACATACGATAAGACCCTAAGAATCGCCAATTGCACACAAACCTTCATGTTCAAACCCCTCACATGAGCGGTCCAGTCTAGACGCTCATCCAAGATCACCCCCAGGTACTTAACCTTGGCTTTCTGGGTAACAGTAACACCACCAACCGAAACTGTCAGTGGGGCTCTCGGTCTGACAGCAGACCGGTTGAAGACAACAAGTTCCGTCTTGGATGGGGCTAGCAACAACCCACGTTCACCCAAACGGTCAGAAATATCACACAGAGCCTGCTGAGCCTTAGCAAGACATTCATAAACATCATTACTGGCCAGCCACAAGTCAATGTCGTCTGCATAGCAGACAACATTAACGGTTTCACTCAGGCTCAAGAGAACCTCATTAATCGCAACAGCAAACAGGGTTGGGCTCAGGCAACTTCCTTGCGGAAGGCCCCGACCAGAACTGGCTTCAGCCGACCAACACCCATTGACTCTGGTGACAAATTTCCGGACACCCAGAAACGCAAGGATAGCTTCGTGAAGCTTGTTGCTGATACCCATCTTGCCAAGAGCAGCCCGGACCCAGTCATTACTGACCGTGTCATAGGCTGCTTTAATGACCAGGAAGAGCGCTACAACCACAAATCCTTGAGCCCAAGCTTCCCTGATTCCAGACAGAAGGTAAAGAATGGCATCTTGCATGGTAACCAAATTGGGTTGGAGCAAGAGACCCATGAAACTCCAGATGCCACGACAGTCGCTTGATTAGCATCCGTTCATATATTTTCCGGAGACAAGATAATAGCGCGATCGGGCGGTAATTGGCAATGCTAGAGTGAGCACTGCCCGCCTTGTGCACTGGGACTAAGACAGTGAACAACCACGACTGTGGAACAACACCTCCATCAAGGAGAGCCTGGAAAAGACAAATCAATTCCGTGATAGCGTCAGCAGATAGTCCATGCAGACTCTCATAAGCAACACCATCCATTCCGGCAGTACAAGAGGATTTGCACTTACCCAGTGCAGCAAGAAACTCAGACAACTCCCACGGCTGATCTGTGGACAAACAGACTCCATTGCTGGAAAAACTGGTAGGTGTAGTGCCAGAGGGCAAATCATACACACTTGTGAAGCGAGTCAATTTCAAACCGAGGTCAAACCTACAATAAAGGCTACCGCCTTTACTAATACTTTTAACTATCTAAGACCAGTTTTATATTATTGAGCATCACGGGTCACCCGAGGACAACTAGGACTCCCATTGTTGCTTTAATTACGTACCAACTCGTGGTCTCTCTTCCATCTTCTCTGGCCTTGTTTCTGGTAATATAACTTTCCAGTGTTGAACACAGATGGCAGCCCGTGCTCAAATTTGTTTTTTTCATCTTTCCATCGCTCCGTAATTTTTGCAATATTGTTGCAAGATGTAGTCGAGGAAGTAGAGAGACAATTGTTGCTTTTTGTTTTTTAAACAATTCAGCTTTAGTAACGAAGCCCTCATTTAAGAAAGTAATAAGTCAAAAGGGGGGAGGGGGATTGAGGCTTATTGGCGCGTCGACAACTTGGTCATTAGCGCCAACCTCAGTCACAGTGCAGTGGTCCGGGTTGCCACTGCACCACACATTACAGAGATGTTATTCAGGTCTGCATGCGAGCTGCCCGAAAGCGCAGGCCGAAGTCATCGACAAACAATGACTGGGGAACAGCAGCTTGCTGAGCAATGGGGTTGATCCCTATAGCAAACAAGACGACACTAAGAACACCTCCTTGAGGCACACCATTCTCCAAGACAAACGGGCGGGAAAGAGTCGCCCCGACACGAACGCGAAAAGAACGGCCTGAGAGGTAAGCAGAAAGCAACAGTGGCATCAGTCCCCTCAAGCCATAGTTATAGAGATTACGGAGAATCCCATAACGCCACGTCGTATCATACGCCTTCTCCAAGTCAAAGAAAACCTGAACCAGATGATGACGCAGGCGAAAAGCCTCCCTCACATCTGATTCAAGGGCAACTAGATGATCGATAGTTGACCGAAACCGTCGAAAGCCACACTGGGACACAGATAAGAATCCCCGTGATGCCAACACCCACACCAACCGCTCACTGACCATCCGTTCCATAAGTTTACAGACACAGCTAGTCAGAGCGATTGGGCGATAACTGGAAGGAGAAGTAGGGTCTTTGCCCGGTTTTACAATCGGGATGACCACTGCTGTCTTCCACGCTGCTGGAATAGAGCCCTCTGCCCACACACGGTTGAACATCCCCAGCAAGAACTGCTGGGAGGCAAGGGTCAGATGGTTCAACAGTTGATAGTGAACATCATCAGGCCCCGGGGCGGAGTCATGCGACTTGGACAAAGCTGAAACAAATTCCTGCCAGGTAAATGGTAAATTGTACTCTTCTAGCCCATCGGAGCGAAAGTCAAGAAAGCGAGCCTCTTCTCTACGCTTAATCCCGAGGAAACCAGGATCATAATGGTCATCACTCGAGACCCGCGCAAATGCAGACGCAAGACAATTGGCGATATCTGGCACAGAAGAGATCACGGTATTCGCCACCTTCAGCTGTGAAACCGGGGAAGGCACGCTCCTCCCCGAGATCAAAAGGAAGACGTATTTGCATCATATTACATATAGATCTTAAAATTGGGTTTGTATCAACTGACTTGGTGCTTGGAAAAATCAGACTCATAGTTTTGGTTTTAAAAGGGTGTCAAACATTAAAACATGGAGGGACGGAGGTGCGTGGATTGAGCGAGCAAAGCGAGCAATTTCTTCGTAAACTAAACCTTTACGATATGTGTTTCGCTTTGCTTTCTCAATTTTTATAAATAAATAAATAATTTGTTGCGACAGCAACGGGTCTGGCAAGGACCAGTGCTGGGTCTCTATCAGCCAGCCACAATTAAAATGATTTAAAACTTGTATACAATACATTTTTTTTTAATGGTCAGGGAATGGTTGGACGTGGGCAGGGTGCACGAATGCCTTACCACCTTGGGTAGACCTGCCAGGGACTCTAAGGTCCCCGATGGCATCGCCAAACGTGCAGGACATGGGAAAGGATGGAAAAATGGACCATAAACATTGAAACAAGTACCAGTATGACAAAAAAGTAAAAGCGTTACAAAATATTAAAAACTAATGCATCCATGTAGGGATTTGTTACATGTAATCACCAACTGGAGATGGAAAAAGTTAGTAGAAAGTTAAAATTAGGCTATGATAAAAAAAAATTAAAAGTAACATAAATTTGCTACGCCTGCCCAGGCAGGTAATGGACGGGGTGGAGGTTGCCGACACCGCACCCAAATCTAGAAGAGAGTAGGATACACGAGTAAAGTTAGGAGGCCCTTTTAAGGAATTTAATCAACGGTTCAGTCCTCAGCCTACGGCGGAACCCCATTTCAGTGTTCATACATACTGTTTCAGAACTCAGGGCATTCCATATGGGGACAACACGGATGGAAAAAAAGTTTTTTCTGCAATCGATACGCGAGCTCGGTATAGCCAGTTTCCACGGGTGACCTCGCGTGTAATATAAACCTGGCACAAGGTCCTAAAATGGGAGGTCCACCTTAATGAGGCCATGCAGGATTTTATATGTTAAAATAAGATCAAACTTCATTCTTCTAAGTTCAAGAAGTTCGAGGCCAGCTCTCTTGAGTCTTTCAATAGGGTTTAAGTTACGAAAACCTGGGAGTACTTTCGTGAATTTTTGCTGAACGAACTCGATTTGATCAATATCCTCAAGGAGGTACGGCGACCACACTGGTGTAGCGTACTCCAGCAATGGACGTACGAAAACTTTAAATGCCCAAACCTTAGTAGAAATGCTTCCAGATGTGAAACATCGGTTTACTACCGCCAATCGACGAAAAGCCGATGCGCTCGTCTTTCGGCAATGGAGTGAAGACTTTAGGTTCTTTGTAAACCAAATACCAAGGTCTTTTACCTCGCTAACAGTTGGTAAAAGTACATTATCAAGATTATACTGATAATCAACATTTCCTGTGCCAACCTTAAAAGTATAACACTTCTGAATAGACAGAGGTAATTGCCAGAGAGTAGACCAAGATTCGACTACCTTGATTTCATTTGCGAGTTCCGTTGAGGTGCAATCGGTGAAGTTTGCGCTGCCAACCTTTAGGTCGTCTGCAAATTTGTATCCATAGGTGTTTAAATTTCCAAAACTAAGGTCATTTAGGTAGATGACGAACAGAAGTGGGCCAAGAACCGACCCCTGCAGTACCCCACAAAGAACCCTCACACTCTCAGACTGTGATCCGTCGATGACAACTTGCTGGGAGCGATCCTTTAAAAATGCAGAAAGCCAGTCTGCGAGGCCGCCCGCAATACCGCATCCGCCAATCTTTAATAGAAGCTTACGATGAATCACAGACTCGAAAGCCTTCTTAAAATCGAAATATATAGTGTCACACTGGCTGCCAACATCGCGCGCGCTCGTCCAATGATCAAGGACACATAAAAGTTGGTGAGTCGAGGATCTGCCCGGAAGAAAACCAAATTGATCCTGACTCAGAACAGAGTGCCTATCAAGAAAGCCAAGAATGGTGTCACGTATAATTGACTCCATTACCTTGCATGCCACACAAGTCAGAGAAATTGGGCGATAGTTGAGTGGATCAAAAGGGGAGCCCTTCCTAAAAACAGGGACTACATTTGCAGTGCTCCAAATCGCTGGTAATTTGCCTTGATCAAATGACATGGTAAAAAGTTTAAAAAGTGGTAATCGACTTCATAGACAATCTGTTTGAGTAAAACTGCAGAAAAACCATCTGGTCCACAAGAGTAACCTTGCTTTAGTCCTTTTATTGCATGATGGACATTCAACCGTGTAAATTGGACGCTGGTATATAACTCTAAACAGTCTACATTTTGGGCGAATGGCAGTGCAGTACACCCATCATCTATGATCTCAATAGACACAAAAGGTATAGTTTTTGTTCACACATAGTTGACACAGTAATGAATTTGTATGGGCAACAGCTATGTCTGCATCACGATTTTTTCTTCCGAGGCGGGGAAAAAGGCCAACAAAAGCGATGCTAGCTCTGGGACAAGCTATCGTCAGGGATTCGGCAAAATCCGCTAAATGTAAGACGATTCTGTCAGGGGAATCTGTTCCCACGTTGTTTGTTCCTACCCAGAAAATGTAGTTTTCAGAGCCTTCGTGTCTGCTAGCAATCTCTGGAAGCTTTGATTGCAGTCCTTGAACCGTAAGCCCCGGATAGGTCCAAGTACACGATTTTTCGTTTGAACTTCCTCTCAGGTTTCTGACATTTGAATCGCCTATAATGGTTGAACGTTTCACCCAATTTTTCTTCTAGTCTTCATTTCCACTCTGCAAAAGGACATCATAATCCATTCCTACATGGTCCGAAATCTGGATGCATTTAGTGCTTTGATGACCCCTGCTGACCTTGACCTGGTTCTTTTGATTGCACAGCCGAGATACATTGGATGTAGTATCCTCGGACAAAGTTCGTGGGACATCACGCGTCGGAATGTTGCTCGATGAATACGGGGCCGAGCTACCAGCGTTTTCTAAGGCACCTTTGGCTTTCCTTGGCTTTCCTCCACGTTCCCTTTTAAACGTAATGTTTTTCATCTTTGATGGAGAAATAGTAATTTTAGGCGTCACGTCACCACCATTAAGTGTTTGTTGGCGGTCGACGTGTGCAGACCTGAGTTGCAAGTGTCCGCTATTTGAGACTGGCACCTTAACCACAATATCCACTACACCTGCTGGGTTCCCGGCGGAATCTCCTTCCTTGTGTTCTTCCATTTCTATAACATTTTTAGGATTGGCTTCGCTCGCCCGAAGATTCATGTTGTGGTGAACCGCCTAAATTTTACATCGAGCTTCGTAAAAAGGTTTGTCACATACTCATCCAAGATGCGTTCCTGTACTTTGAAAAAATTTGAGGACCATTCCTCGAAGCATGTTTTAAAGACGGAAAACTTCGCGTCGAGACCATTCACAATTTTCAGTGTAGTGTTTTCCAGCTTTGAATTTATTTCAGCCAAGTCAAAATCTTTTTCGAGACTGAAATCTTCAAACTTATCCAGCAGTCTGGTTGAAATATTGTGAAGAACAGGTAAGTGCAGGCGGTCGCCGTCTTCCCTTCGAAAATTCACTGAAGTCGGTGTGCTTTCATTTTCAATATAAAATGGGGTACGTTGAAGGAGCACTTTTTCATCCACTGGTGTTTGTATAGAGTCAAAATAGGTGGTTCTTCGTCTGTTCTTTTCAGAATTTGTACGGTGAACACCCAAGCACAAGGAGCTATCCATTTTACACAACAGATTTTTTCGTCCAATGGGGGGAAAAAAAGTCTTTAAAACGTTTAAAAATATCAGGAAAATCACAAAAAAAAAAACAGACAAAACGTAGCTTCAATGTGCCAGACATAAATGAAAAAAAAAAAAAGACAGAAAATTTTTTCTTAGTATTTTCCGGGACACGAACCAGCACTGAAGCAATAGTAAATAGAAAAGATGGCGGCGCCCACAAGATACCAAAAACTGGTATCAGCTAGCAAAGAACGAGTTCATCACACGGCCACGAAAATACAAATTTGGCACACCATTGGCACGGGAAGTTCATAAATCGTTATGACAGCTTGGAATGTCATTTCGAAGGCGACTTACCACAGAACACAGCAGGAAACTCACGACCTCCAGGCATGATGTACAGTAACTGGGTTATGTACATTAACTCCATCCCTCATCTCTCATTTTTCGTAGGGTATTAATTCTGCAGGAGAAAACGTTACAAATAAACAAATCGAATATTTTGAATGATGTAGCTGATATGCAGACGTGCTAAGAATGTGATGGACAAACTGTGATCAACAATTACATTTAGTTTGGTTTGAAATAATCAGTACATCGATTTCGTGATGCTCTTGGAATCAAAGAAATTACATGAAGCATGGATCGACGCCAATGGAGTGAGCGAAGCGAACGATATGGCTAGTATGAAGAATAGACAGACATTTGGTCACTGTGTACAGTACTTCTTACAGCAAATAAATAAATGCAGAAAGAAGAGGCTAAACAATATTTAATTATTTATTGCCTTGGGCGATATATTTTGCAGCATTTATCAAGGTTAGAGTGCGACTGAAAATTGTGATTTATTGATAAATTAGGCTGTAGACGCGTTTTTTAGTTTATTTTTTTATCATCCCTTTCAACACCTTTCAGAACCACAAAACTAAACCTGAAGTACACTGAAAAAAGGTTACAATTGTGAAGGTATAACTGATAAATTTACAGCGACAACGTAAATTTATCATTGAGGGCCCTGTGTAGCTTTCTAATTGATAAGATTCATAATAAATTTCACGTGTGTACGAATGTTCTTGGTAAAAAAGTTTTTTATAGAGGTAATACTATTATCTTAATGAGAGAAGCAAACAAACCTACTATCATTATATATTATATAATGGTAGTAAGTTTGTTTGCTTCTCTCGAGTCAGAATTTGTTTAAACAAGTTTATTTTCGTTTTCTGTTTTAAAATAATGTTTTACTAAAACGAAACTGGTTGTGTGTGTCCTAATCTACTTGTACAACTCTTCCATTGTTGTAATCGTGCCATAAGTTCGTGAAGATGTACGGCTGCAACAATCATTGTTGGACTAGAGTGCCGTGCAGTCTTACTACCATTTGTACAACTCTTCCATTGTTGTAGCCGTGCCGTAATTTCGTAAAGATGCACGGCTGCAACAATGAAATTGTTGGACTAGAGTGCCGTGCACTCGTGCAGTCTTACCATTTGTACAACTCTTCCATTGTTGTAGCCGTGCCGTAATTTCTTAAAGATGCACGGCTGCAACAATGAAATCATTGTTGGACTAGAGTGCCATGCAGTCTTACTACCATTTGTACAACTCTTCCATTGTTGTAGCCGTGCCGTAATTTCGTAAAGATGCACGGCTGCAACAATGAAATCATTGAACTAGAGTGCCGTACAGTCTTACTACCATTTGTACAACTCTTCCATTGTTATAGCCGTGCCGTAATTTCTTAAAGATGCACGGCTGCAACAATGAAATCATTGTTGGACTAGAGTGCCATGCAGTCTTACTACCATTTGTACAACTCTTCCATTGTTGTACCCGTGCCGTAATTTCTTAAAGATGCACGGCTGCAACAATGAAACCATTGTTGGACTAGAGTGCCGTGCACTCTTACTACCATGAAGACTGCACTGTGCCACGGAATCCAAAGAAAAAACAAAGATTATTATATACCTATCAGAGGCTGCCGGCGGATCAGCAGCGTACGAAACTCATTCACCTTCCACATTTAAAGGAATTTGAGACAGCATCACATCTGTATCTGAATCATCAAACAAATCGTCGGCTATGCTACGGGTAGCTGCGAGCACTTGGGCGTCAGATTCGATAGGCGTCCTGGTCCCAGCTGTACATCTCTGGCTTCGTACAGACCCGGGTTCGATCCTGGTGATGGGAAGTGTATATGTACTGGTTTTTCTCCGGTTATATCCCCCGTTGCACGAGGGTTTCCTCCGGGTACTCCGGTTTCCTCCCTCATGCGGCAAAAAACAACTGTAATAATGGTGGTACTTCTTCCACTTAACATCTGCCGCCGGGGAATTTGGGTGGGTAGATGCCTCGAGCATCGTCTCTATATATTATTATATTATATTATGTTGGCCACCGCCAATGTATAGCCACAATGGAGTCGGCTTTCAGGAATTTGAGACTGAACGCGACGCGCAACAATGGTCTCGTTGTACAAGTGTTAGACAACGTTGTTTGGCAACAATGCGGTAAGAACGCCTCTATTGATCTCGTGCCTTTGGCACTCGATCGACCCCGGTTTTCTTACCGCATTGTTGCCGAACGCCGTTGTCTAACTGATACATACAAAAAAGGAGAGTTCACAAGCAATGTATTTATTGAATTTGTATATCATTGGTCTCCAACCACGTGACATGCGTGCTTTTAAATATTATTTTATGTGTCAAGTTTCAAAATATGATGTGTGATTTATGATAGATATTTCGTTTATCTAATATTAGATTAATATCCGTGAATTATGATTCGAACGAAGAACGGTATCCAAGTAGTCTTTGAAAGTCAGTATCCCCAAACACCTTGACCAATTTTATTGATTTTTCGAATATTATTTTGCAAATAAAGCAATGAATTTGTGTTCAAAATATCAAATAAATTGGAGACAAGTTCAAAATTTATCACAGATACATCGCTGACGACAGACACCAGCATAAGATGAGTATTGCCTTTGTACTGTTGTGTATCTCGGGTCACTATAAAAAGTATGTGTATGCTTGGGTTCCATAACGTAAGCAAGTTTCAACTGCAAAACACTGGTTGACTGAAATACACAATAGCATAAACGAAGAGAAGTTGGCGTGCCATTAACAATTATTCGTTGCATCAACTCGTAGTGGAAGCAATTCCGAGAAAATTTTATTCGTTCGTGGAGTCATGAAAATGGAGAACATTGAAATTATTAAATTATTGTAACCGCACAAAAATTTAGGATGAGTTAAGTCATCTTCGTCATGTACTTCGTAGAAGTTCTAAAGCAAAATTTGAAACATCCACTAAATCTTTGTCAAGAAGATTTAAAGTTTTTCGACTGGTGCAATTTCCCTATCTACGCGACAAGTGGTCAAAAGACAAGCATACACTTGACTGCAGTCCAGCATAATTAGTACACAGGGTTTACAACTAGCAGCATAATTTCAAGTAACTAAGTCGATAATAATTACGTACATACGCACAAATGCACGATTTTCAGTTTGTGAAAATTACGTTTCACCCGCAACAAAATTTGTAAACGATTCATGCCACGTTTCTCGTGGGTCTGTGATCTCAGAGGGGGCGTCGGACGAGCGTCTAACTGGAAAATCGTCTAATGGGATAACTGTCTAATATTTGCATAAATAAAAAAATCTGGAAAATCGTCTAAACGGAATATCGTATAATGGAAAATCATCTAAACGGAATATCGTATAATGGATAATCGTATAATGGATAAACGTCTAACTGGATCAACGTCTAACTGCAGTTTCTGATGTTATATGTACAGCCGCAGCGAGCGCGGCAGCGCGAGCGAGGCAGGGACACTAGACGATAATCCATTATACGAATTTCCAGTTAGACGATAATCCATTATACGAATTTCCAGTTAGACGGTTTTCCATTATACGAATTTCCTGTTAGACGATTTTCCGTTATACTGTTATACAATATACGATCTTCCAATTATGCGATTTTCCAGTTAGACGATTATCCCTCGCCCCATCTCAAAGGTATAGTTAATACAACCGAAGAGAAGTTTAAAAGTTAAGTGGAAAATGTTAAAAACGTGACAACTGCATAATTACAATTTTTCATTTAATGTTAGAATTCATAATCATGTATTAACATATTTCTTTAAATAGCATCCATTGATTAACATCAAAACTAAATGCCCTCTATTTTCTGCGCCCTATTTTCTACGGCTTAAAAGTTTTGATTTATAAACGACATCTAAAGGCCAGCAAATCGTGCCTTTCACGCAATTCCTAAGCTACGAGACATTTCTTTGTCTCATAGCATAGGATTTATCTGAAGGACGTGAATCGTTAACCTGTATGTGTCGTTTTACAGTCTTATAGGTCGTTGAAAATGGGGGAAAAAATAGACGTTAGAATGCATTCAGATTTGAAGGGAATCTGACAACTTATGGGAATCTGAAAAAAAAGTTAAAGTCCAAACAAATTTTTCTTTTTCTTTCTTTCCTGGTGTTGGGGATGGAGGAACGCCTTCGCTCTAGCATTTAGCAAGGTGCCGTATGTTTTCGTAATCATTTCTGGAATAGATGGGGCTTGATGCCGTCGCCATTTTGACGGAATGTCAGGTTTGCGTCTTATTCGAGGTTCGCTAGTGACGAACAACTCGCCTCTGGAAAATAGTTTGGTAGGCCAAAGGAAAGGAGGTCTTTATTCGCAGATGTACACAAAAGTCGAAACACAAAAAAACGATTATATTGTTGGTAGATTATGTTATGAAAAGTGATGCCTAAGTACTAGGTATGTAATGTATACTGTAAGCAGTAATTTGGTTTAACAGTCGCTTTTTGGGTTACCCTGTTTTCACTGTTCTCTACAAAATAATGCACAACGGATCGTAGTCTTTTGTTATGCTTACTGAAACTTTGCTTTCGGTGTCTAAGAGATAACAAACCAAAATACTGTAAGGACGCTTTTAATTGAAAAAAAAAGCAATTAGCGTCATTAAAACTTAAGTGTAACAAAAACAGAAACACGCCTATTTTACTACTGCAATTTAATTTGAAGGAAATTCAATGCTACATTAAGGTTTTTCGTTCATGGTTGCAGGTCGGGACCTTGACGTTTATTCAGGTGTGTGTGTAAGTTATAAATAGTAAGCTGGACTTTGTTTTTCAAGCAACCATTGGCCTATTAAGATTATTTTGGGTTAAACCTATATTTCGTTGCGTAACTGACTTTGTACTCGACAAATGCAAATTACCATTGTAAAATTTTTATAGTGCCTTTTGTTTTCTGTTTTCATGTCTCCCAATTTAAAAACCTTGCCACAGAGGGAAAGCGATAGAACCCGCCTCCTCCATCCCCAACCTTCTGCATCGACAGGGTTCGTTGCATGCAGTGCGATTGGTATCAGTGCTTCACATCAGCACGTCGGTTGGAACTGGCAAACGACACTCTCGTTTTTTAGTCATCGGTCCCAGTGCGTCGGGGGGTTCTAATCTCCTGAAATCTGTGCTGGTCAAACAGAATTTGGTTCTTCAATTTTCATCAAGCGGTGTTGAATTCCTGGAGTCATATAGGAAAAAATGCTATTTATTCTGTGATTGGATCATTTTAATGAACGTTATAAACAGTTGTGACCAAATTATTTCACTTTAATACAGAATAATGCCTGTGATGGATAATGAGCAAAATGAGTTTCTTGTCTAAAATAAGAGAGGAAAAATACTTCTATGCAAAGAAATGTGTGCTATAATTCAGACCATCAGAAATCATCTTTTTGGATCCAATCCATTGGTCTTTGGTCTTCAGATGTTTTAAAAGCAGGATCTTATGCTAGCCTATAAAAATAATAAAACAAAAGCAACTGAAACATTCGTATTCTTTTTACAAAGAATTGTCAGTAATTTACCATGTAGTCGTCTAAACAGGTGACAGATGTTTGATTTAGGAAATCACAGAAAAAGTAAAAAAAAAATCGATGATTGATTTTGAGATCTTCTGAAGTAAGTATAGATCACGGACAACCAGCAAGTTGTTAATAATTGCTTCTTGCTTTTTAAAGCGTTCTTACAACCTGGTCTTGGGGGTAGTACTGGATCTATATCGCATTATTGGGTGTATTACTTTAAAACTTCAGTTCTTCAAATTCCCACCCAAAAACCTAATCTAACCTAACCTAATATATAACCTAATATATGAAAATATAGAAGGGCCCTGTGATGCCTCGTGCTCATGTCGATTGTAGCATGTAAAAGATCCTAGGAATTTCCGATTGGATTTCCCTAGCAAAATTGTTCCTTTTGCCGTCTGATGCCATGGCTTCAGCTGGGAGCACATCATAGGGATTGCTATGTTCCCCTTTAGTGTCATAGTCAAACCTTCCTCTCCCTCTCCCACTTAAGCAAAACAAGCTTTCAACAAATTGTTACATTTCATTTGGTCTCATATCAATAAACCTTGGGTTTAACGAAAAACACGGCGCCGTATTTGGGTAAAGCACACTCCAATTTGCTACTACTTTTTCGTAGCATGGCACATCTAAGTGGAATATTCCAGTCACAAGCAAGTAATTTTGTGGCACTCGTCTTTCTTTCATATTGTTTTTTGTAACATTGCAGAAATACAGCTTATGTATGCTTATTCATCTTAAGCCTTTCAAAAAAAAAACTAATAACATCAATTGGAATTCGGTTGGCCCGTAGGTGCAAAGATGGAGCGACTAGAGAAAATGGTCATTCCCGACTTCCGGTAGTATTGCTTTTGTGAAATGTACTAATTGGGACGGTGGTGTGACGTCATATTCACCAATTTTGCCAAAGTAACCCGAACACCCAACAAGTGTGCTGCAAGGAAGCACGTGACTAGTGGATTTGCACAAAACTGAGTTTTAAAAAATAAAAACTCTGTTTACGTTGTTAGCGGACGAAAAAAAAGGATTTACATTAGTAAAAAAGCAAACTATAATAAACAATGATAAGTTTTTTTTATGTATTTCCGTTTATTGAGCAAGCCAACAGTCATTTTATAGATGCGCTCCCTTGCAGTTACTTTGATCGGCTTACATTGCTGGCTTTGCTTTTTCTGGTGTAATATGACGTCATAAATACCAGCATTACTGTCTCCTTACTGTAGATTGCCGTTTCATTCCTGCAATATGGCCGTCTCCTTCGTTTAATCCTTGTCCTGACCCGGAAGTAAGTTTGTTACGTGACAAATGGTCTAATGGTGCTTCTTGTCCTCCCAAAATTATCGTTCTCTTTTGCTTAGGTGGACGACGGAATTTGTCGAGGGTCTTTGTAGCTATCTTCAGTGTCAGAAATTAAATTAAATTTCGACGACAGACACACAACTTCTAACCAAACCACGTTTCAAAACATACATCTTAAGGGAAGAAATATTCTTCGCTTATTAACGAAAATGATTCTACAACACGACAAAACGCGTTTCCGTCCACAAATGAGCATTTCCATAGTCATAACGAAGCCCTCATTAGTCTATCTGCTATTGTGGCTTGGTGGTTACATCGCGGACCAGTGTATAAGAGGTCCAGCGTTCAATTCCGTAGATTTGCATTTTTTTGTTCTTTAAGTTATTATTAATTTTTTTAAACATTTTTGTAGTCTTGTGATGGCTACAAACTCCTGTTTTCTTAACGCATTTGATTTTTTTTTTCATTTTAAAATTGTGTTTGTCTCGGTGAAATAAGAAACAAGGGGTAAAAACAAGGTTTTACTATATCAGCTTTATTTAATTAGATTACATGTGCCTTTATATTATTGCCTAAAACTGGATACTAACAAACTCAAGTTAGTTAAACAGGGGTAATACAAATACTCGCCCCTCTCTCCCTCCCCGAAATAAACTACTAACATGTGAGGGTTATTGGACCCTACCTTCGTTAAATATTATGCTTTTGATTTCCATCCATACCATTTTTCAGAGCGTTTCACGAAAAGTTAACAAGTTTTTTTTTTTGGTGGGGGGCCTGGTGCCCCCTTCCCCACGAGGGGGGAAAAGGGTATGACCCTGCAACCATACCTATTCGTGTCCTTTCACGCTTTCTACACAAAGCTGGGACTTAACATTTTTTGATGGGATTTCCTTCTGAGTGAATAAAAGACAATTTTTAATTTTTTTTTGACAAAAGCGTATTACTAGTATAGATAAAATTCAGACATGAAATAACAGACGACGCAATGGTGAACATGGTCGTTTTTCTTTCGTTCACTGTTAAATTCCCAAAAAAAAATTGCTGAAGCAGAAGAAAACGTAATTTCGACTGAATTTAGTTGAAGTTTGTATGCCCATATGTACACTAATTCTTTTTTTATTTTGACAAAACCGTATGGCTTATTATAGACAACGGTTTTTAACTTAAACAGTTGTTACACATTTAGAATTGAATTCCATTGCCAGGAAATACGGTGCCTATAAACAGCTAACAATGTTATTTCAATGGGATATTTTTCCTCCTATTTATTGCCAACACACTGCCCATCAGATTGCACCATGAACCAATGCAAGTGATGTAAGGCAAATATCAGGTGTTGGAAACACCGACTGAGGAGACACGCTACGTGCGCGACTATATACATCGCGATTTCTGTAATCCCAAAACGTATGACGCAAGCAATCGTGAAACTCCTGGTATGGGGGTCATTCTGCCTCTGCGCTAGATACACGTTATATTCTGCCTGTGAGGTAGAAACACGGTGCGATAGTGACACGTGCACTAGTAACACCGTACGAATGTTTTACATCTAGGTCAAGACCTTTCTGTGAAAATTTAAAATACCCGTAGACCGGAGTTGACCCACATATTTCAACCCCTGTTCACCTGTAGTCCTTAATTGAACGAAGTTCAGTCCTAGTAGTTAAACTATATTTTCCCCACATTGCTCTCACAATTTGAAGAGGGGGAGTAGTTATAAATAATATAATAATCAAGTAGCTTAGGCAATAAAGGGGGAGGAGGGTGGAAAATTGCCAATTTTATGATGACATCATTCTTGAATGTCACCAAAATTAACAGGAATTAGATATTGTCCGAGGCTTTCAGTTATACAAGTTTATACTAGAATATAAATCTACATGCAGTCTTCAACTCGGCTGTAATACTCCTAATCAATACTATATGGAGCCCACTGAGTTTTACTTCACTTTTTGTGTGTGAAGAACTTGTTCTTATCAGACCAGAATTTGAACACAGCCCATTTGGGTGTACCAATAAATAAGCTCAGTTCGATTGATCTCACATCGTCATAGTGCAAACATGGCATCTCGTTTTAAGGGAAAGGATTGAGAATCACTTGGAATTGAAATTAAATTTCTCATCATTTATCTATATAGTCAGTGTATTTCCAGCATTGGTAGCCCGTACTGTAGATACCCAATGCATGAACGGGTCATAAGTCCAGTTGACGGCGTTCTGCATGAAATGTAAAGAGCAGTAAACATGCCATCGTAACGCCCATGTTCGATTTCTGGACACATGACATGTGAACATTTATTGGCTAGATGGCCTGAAGAGTCCTGGGGTCTACGCCTTTATATGCCGGACTCCTCATGAT
>JAHWFP010114727.1:0-24540 GCA_023313725.1 Lithobius niger | reverse complement strand
TACGTCGAATATATTCCACTGCGCTTTACGTTTTCTGATCCAACATGGCCTCACACCGATATCCATCGTCCCTGGATGCTATGACGTGCGTTTATTTGTTTAATTACATAAGATACGTCACATAACCATTACACACTGCACCATGGGTAAAGATATATTATACTCCACTTAAAATAGGATACTATAACGAGGATGAACATTTTGAAAACGCATGCATAATGCAAAGATTCAGTGACTGAAGCAGAACGGTGATCATTAACTTTTTTAAAACAAATTATGACAAATATACTTTGTGGCAAACTACAAAGCAGTGAGTAAAAAGATACCTTGGCAGAGAGTTAAATGGTGTAAACTTGGCCAAAAGAAGTTGAGACAGCACATGGAGTAGTTAAACTTGAAAACATTATTTCTGTCTCACAAGTGATCAGCCGTTGTGTAGGTACATGTACATTCGTCTATTACAATGAAAAACGATAGTGGCACTACCAACGTGATTGCGGATATTTGACCATTTGTGACGATATGGCGCGAGACTCCATCAAAATTCTAGATGAAACCAATTGGGATACGCCTACTGAAAGAGGGATGGTCTCAATTGTGAACAGCAGTACACCTTTCAACAGAACCAGCGAGTTAAGAAGCATGATAGATGCTGCAATAATAATCGGGGCAATCTGCCTCAAAGCTTACAAACCCATGGGGAAAAAACTTATCAAGAATAGCCCCGAAGGACCATATGTTGGTTTCCACCAGGTATTAGTAGCCATGACCGTAAATGATAACGTGTCCTCTTTATCTGTTGGACATAGTCCGACCGAAAGAACTATTTATTTAAAGAGTAGCAGAATACTTTACAAAGGGAGTTGCTTTAACAAAAACAAGTCGAGTAAGGAAACTTGCGTTACCAGCAAAAATAGGTTAAAGGTGAGGGTAAAAAAAGACGATGTTTCTCCTGCATTGACTACGCCCAGAACGAATGAAAGTACAAAAATTCGCTACCTTTATTGCTATGTCTTAATTTTGGTAAAAAAAAATGTTGCGATAGTAAAAAAGAATTGCTTCATAATAGTGGACACATTGTTTACAAATGCTGCAATGAAACACAAGATCTTTAGGGGGTGACCTTACTGAACAATTAAGCTGGGGATACTCAGATTTTGCCTTCTTTTTCCTCAACTAAGTTACATCAGAGTGAGTTGCTAATTATTCTTGCTTAGTTTTTTTTTTAGCATGACGACCGCACCATTTGTTCGTGCTGGGTCCACCTCAACTGTAAAGAATAAAAGGAATAAAATATACTTACCTGAAAAAGGTCAATCTGTAATTTGAACACGGCTTATCCCTCATCCGATAGTATCCAATAGAAATTCAGAACTCCAAGCCAAATATAAATCTGAAAGAAGTAAAGTGAAAGGTATTAAAGATCTGGTAACTCGTTCCGTAATAATTTCGCTGTTCGTTTAATTTATCGCAATTAATTTATGGCCTAAATCTTTTGATAACGTATTGAAAGAGTGAAACTGTATATTAATGTATATTATAGCGTATGTGAACTATCGAATGGTCAAGCCAACCCTTCCGTTAATGGACGGAACTAGCCGAAGGCTCAAGAAGAGTTAAATAAATACAGGTGCAAACATATTTACATTGCCTTTTGGACTTGTATGTCGGACTGCCTGAGCAGGGAATCGAACCCAGGACCTTTAAAACCAAAGGCCGAGGTCCTACCGTTGAGCCATACTGACACGACCAAGTACTGACAAGTGTCAGTGTGGCTCAGCGTTAGGACCTCAGCCTTTGGTTTCGAAGGTCATGGGTTCGATTCCCTGCTCAGGCAGTCTGACATATAAGTCCTAAAGGCAACGTAAATAGGTTTGCATCTGCATTTATTTATCTCCTCTGATATAACGTTAGCCTAACGAGAGGCAGAACTTTAAACCTAATCAATCTGGAATGGATACAGCCCTTTCTTTTGTAAGTATACTGTTAGCAAATAAATATTTTTTTCAAGTTCACCGAAAAATACTGTATTCGAAGATTTCAATTTAAGTATTTTAGACCTAATTTTTAGGCAAAGAGCTGCTGGTCTGCAGCAGTTCTTATTCTCTGTTTAAAATAGCGGGTGTTATTTATTTACCGCCAACAGTTACGCAGATATATATTTTGAAAAGTACAACTTTTAAAATTTAAAATTTTTGGCCAAATGTAATGTACAGAAACTCTGAAATAACAATTTTTGTGCGAACTGCAATGACGAAAGTTATGTTCTTCATGGCAATTGCGAAAGAATATATTACAAAATAATTAAATGAAGCCCTTTAGCAATAAATTGAAACCCTCTTTCACATGCGGTAAAAATGTTGAGGGTGTAACACTAACCGCAACACTAAAACCCACATAATTTACACATTTTTATAATCTGTTACACATTCGAATAAATGGTTTAGCGGCTTAAAATTATTTTTATACTTTTATTGCAATGGCTTCTGTAACCAATTAGTCTAATGGCTCACAGAAGGACGACATGAAGGACGAGATGGTTTTTGTCGTAGGAAGTTTTAATGAAACCAACACTGACTGACCAAGAATAAACACGTGATCTTCTCATGGTGACAAGGAGTGTGTTTCGTGCCAATATTATAAGAAACCGTTAGAGCAAAACCAATATAAACGGATGTATGAAAGGCATCACGAAGGAAAACGAAACGCAACTTGGATATTGTACGGTGGTACTTATTCTGACGACCTAGTGCACGGCACAAGCGTGATGTAGCTGTAAAACAACGTGGAAGGAAAATTGAAGAACCGTCAAATTATGTCTGAAGTAGGTTTTTCATTCTTTAATAGAATTTTTTGCTAATTTTTTTCCTTTAGTTGCTCTGCTTCTCTTCCATATGTTCTGGATATATTCCTCTCCTTTTAAAAACGTTCAAATTCATACTCCTCCCCCCCCCCGACTTCTTCCCATTGCCTCCCTTATTTATTCTTTTCCACCCAACATTCCATCCTTCCGTCATATCTTTTCATTTTTGTACTTAAGCCACGACAATTTTTTTCCCAGATAGTTTCATTTTTGTTTTGAACTAAAAAACAATTTTTCGTTGATTGATATTGTGGTTTCATGTTTGAGTGGAATTGTTGATCCACAAAACTGCTGCATTCTTTGATTCGTTATACACCGCATTATACCATTTGTAATCCAGATTATTGCAATTCACGTTCACCAAAAACGGCTTCTGTCGATTGGTTTTTAACAATCAGGTTTCTAACACTTCCCCAATAGATTTTCCTTAATTTCTGGCCCAAAATGTACCCGATATTCGATGTTATTAAACAGAAACACTCTCTGAGTTGCACCTGGTCAACATACTAACTTTCATCGAAATCGGTTAAGCAGTTTTGGTGTGATGTTATTACAAAGAAACCTCAATGAGTCACTAAATAGGGAGCTACACTCCAATTTTAAAAAATGTTAAACAATCTGTTGCTGTGGCGACGCTACAATAAACTGATTAGGATAAAAGTGGCCTGGCAATAGCAAGGTCAAAGAGTTAAGAAATTCCGACTATCTTCTGGTCCCACTAATAATGTCCGATTTTTTTTAATTGCGTCCCTAGCCTAGAGTTTCCAGATTGGCTTCTAGACCCGCAATTCCACATATTGAAAGCACCATTTTGACATCGATGGGTAAGGCTCCGCGATAGTAAATTAGAATAAAACCGCCCCACTGTTCACCAGCTAGGTTCTCAACCGTATCACGCCATTAAGACATATTTTCAGGTTTGCAACTGTTTAATGTAAGTAAACTGCCTTTGATTTGTAGTTATTACGTTTTGAAGTTTTAAATTTTTAGATGGAATTAGTCCTGTTCTGGCATTATTGAGAAATTATCATTGAGCGTGACGACTCTTTAAACTAGTAATTTGCACTTCAGCGTTAAATTACGTTCACGAGAAATACCGGACAGCCATATCATTGCTGAGCATTGATACGAAGCGCCCTAACTTGTTTGGCCTTTTGGGTCGGAATAAAATTTCTGATTGGCTACTGTGGTGGGCACGGAAAATGTGTAGTGGAGGGGAATTTTTAACTTTACTTTTATACCCTCCCATCCACAGTATAAGTCGGCAAAGTTTAGACTGTCTTATTTTTCACCTTTGGGCCCCCCCCCCCCCCCCGGGCAGTCAATAAAGCTTTGCTGCGCCCCTGGATGCTACTGAATTTCGTATAGCAAGTTACTCATGGCATGCTGCTCAGTTGGAATGCTGATCATTTGTACTGTTGCTCATATGGAATGTTGCTCTTTTAGAGTTGCTCATACAACAGGGCATGCTTCTCATTTGGAACGTTGTTAATTTGTAATGCTTCTCGTTTGAACTTGCTCATTTGGAATGCAGCTCATTTGGAATGCAGCTCATTTGGAATGCAGCTAATTTGGAATGCAGCTCATTTGGACTGTTGCTCGATTAGCGTGATGCTCATTGTAAAACAATGCTCTCGTGAATCTGTTTTGTAATGCCCACAGTTTTCGGTTGTTATCCATTATCGAGATGCTGTTACAAGGTTTAAATTGGAGCGCAATCGATTTTTAGCGATTATTCATCTGTGGTACATCCGATTTCAGGTTTTTTTTTTTTAATCAGCCATTCGATGGTCACTATCACGATGCCAAACTTGCTCAAGATCGTGCTTGCATCCTGCGAATGGCCGTGTGCTTTGCACGTTCAGTTAATACAATACATTGAAATAAAAATTCTGCTATTGCTTAAACTCAAACCAGTTTCGTAACCTCCCGAAATTTGGGGAGGAATTTAACGGCAGAGTTACAATCACTTTAAAATCAAGCTGTTGTGAAATTCGTTAGGCTTACAACGTGGATGGATTTTTGCAAAAGAAAAATTGGAATAACTTAATGATAAGTAGGGGAAAATTCTATTTGACGGAACAAACACACAGACGGACACCCACACACACACACACAGACACACACACACACAAACTTAAGGTGTCACTCCCACTCGAGGGAAGATAGATTCCACAAAATCTGCACACCTTGCACTACTTAACCTCCCCGCCTCCCATTCCCGTCTGACGAAAAAAAATCGTCTCTTCTTCGCTTCCATCTTTGTCGAGATGCAGGCTTCCCACTTTCCACGCGCTGGATTTCATCTATCTGGGCGGGGTGTGAAATCGCCTTCCCGCTCTGGAAGGTTCCGACGATGAACCATCCAATGACAAGTCACCAGACGACGAACCATCCGTTGACGAAGTATCTGACGGTGAACCATCCGATGACAAAACATTCGACGATGGGTCACCCCGCGACGAACCATCCAACGACGAAACTTCTGACGACTAGTTATCCGATGACGATTCTCCCGATGGCGAACTGTCCATCGACGAAACATCCGACAATAAAACATCCGAAGAAGAAACATTCGATGATGAGCCACCCCACGACCAACCGTCTGTGGACGAATCTTGGATGATGAGCTTCCCGTCAATGAAACATCAGACGACGAACCATGGATGACGGGACTGTTTGACGATGAGTCACCCAACGACGAAACATTCGACGACGAACCTTGGATGACGGGACTGTTCAACGATGAAAAATTGACACTTCCACATAACTGGGTTGGGTACAACCCAAACCACGTCAGTTTTACCCCATCAGACCATGTAAATTCTACTAAATTTCATATAAAATCTACGTTTACTTCAACCCACACCATGTAAATTCTACCCCATCATACTATGTAAATTCTACCAAACTTCACGTAAAATCTACATTCACCCGTGGATCCGACCTCTACACCTCACGTTACACCCAATCGTTGGAAGTGGAAGTGGAAGTGTTGTAACGCACGACCTCGGGTCTTCCAGAGGTAAAATTCAACATAATTTCTCGTAAACTTGAGGCACACGTCATCATTACCCCAACCTCATCCGGGTGAACATGTCACCATCGTTCCAACCCACAACCCGATCGTTAAACTTAAATCTTAAACGTACAATAAACGAATGTAGAACGTGAAGGGAACAACTAACATCTATAAAAACGTTTAGATATGATTCATGTTTATGTTTGGACGTTCAATCACGTTCACATGTTTCCCGCGAGCTATGACACCACCTTTTTAATACGTGAAATATATCCGAATTGAAACTATATACTACGAGAAACTTTCCCTTTGAATGTAAGAAAAAAATAGGCCCTCAGGTTATTAATGCAGGACAAAATATGGAGTATAAATGCAATCGCGGTGATCTTAAAAGGAAACTGATTAAAAAGTTGGCGGCTACAAAAACACAACCAATCTGACGGAGAAGGTCTTCAGGAACTGTTTAAACCGCTCATTGGACATTTAACAAGTTTTGCTAAATCTGTTGAGAATGGTGAGCAGAACAAAGATTTTAGGGAAACCACGAATAAAAAATGGCAATACGGGGAGGAGAGTAATGATGACACTCTCAAAACCTCTCCACTATTCTATACACCTTTTAAGACAAAAAGACGGGTTTCAACTCATCGGGACACGTTTCAGTCATTGGAGGGGCTTTTCAAGGGACAAAAGTTGGGTGAGATGCCAAAGTATTATTTACACAAATTTTTCCAAACCCCAAAAGATAACGATTACGTGTTTGGATTACGGTACAATATGGATACAGGAGATCTCGTGATTGGGAATGAAACTGTGAAAATAATTGATAACGACATAGTGTTAGCAGGAATGCAGTACTGTGGGTGGAATCAGCTGTGCCGACTCAAAAAGACACGAAATAGGTAATGTACGAGCTCGATGTCTTGGTTTCATATGCATCTATTCTGAAAGACAGTAATGTCATATACTGTAACAGTGATCCCAACTCGGGACTGCCGAAATCAAACCGTGGATACAAGTATGTAAACATTATCAAACCAATTTGGGAGGATATGAAGAAGGAGAAAAGTGGTCCGAGTCTCCATAAAGAACCCGATGTAATGGATGAGAAAAAGTCTAAAGAAGAATACGACGAATCAGGGACTGATGAATCTGAGTCAGAAGCTACGTCGGAAGATTATACCGAATCAAACGAACTGGTGGACAGGTTGAGACTCTTGTGCGCATCATCATTGGGGGTTGAAGATGATTACGAAGAGGAAATTACGGAAATTCTAGCAGAGTTGGAGGAGACAGATATTATAAACGCCGATGAAGAAAGGAATATATGCCGAAACCTAACCCATTGGGAAATTTTGCGCGGTTGATTGATTTTAACATGACATTATGTTGATGGCATCAACATAATTTTAAAAAAAAATTTTTTACACATCACTATGAACGAACATGTATCAAACATTCAAACTTGAGAACTGGGTGGAGGACGAGAGCTCATGTGATGGATAGGATCTGTAGAGTGTTGCTGCAAGGATGAGGTGGTGCGAAATTATGTTGAATTTACCCTCTGGAAGACCCGAGGTCGCGCGTTCGCAAAGGAGGTTGATGACACTTCCGACGATTCGGTGTGACGTGACATGTAGAGGTCGAGTCTTCGAGTGAATGTAGATTTTAAGTCGAGTTTGGCAGAATGTACATGGTCTGATGGGGTAGAATACACATGGTTTGGGTTGAAGTGAATGTAGATTTTACATGAAATTTGGTAGAATTTACGTGGTCTGATGGGGTAGAATTTACTTGGTTTGGGTTGTACCCAACCCAGTTATGTGAAAGTGTCAATTTTTCATCGTTGAACAGCCCCGTCATCCATGGTTCGTCAAATGGAGTTGTCATCCAAGGTTGCGCGTCGAATGTTTCGGCGTCGGATGTTTCGTCGTTGGGCAACTCATCGTCGAACAGTCCCGTCATCCATGTTTCGTCGTCTGATGTTTCATCTACGAGTAGCTCATCATCCAAGGTTTGTCGACAAATGGTTCGTCGCGGGGTGACTCATCATCGAATGTTTTGTCATCGGATGTTTCGTCGTCAAATGGTTCATCGTCAGATGCTTCGTCATTGGCTGGTTCGTCATCGGACCCTTCCAAATCAAGAAGGCGATTTTACACCCCGTCCAGATAGATGAAATCCAGCACGTGGAAAGTGGGAAGCCTGTATCTCAACGAAGATGGAAGCGAAGAAGAGACGATTTTTTTCGTTTTTCGGGAGGGGGAGGCGGGGAGGTTGAGTAGTGCGAAGTGTGCAAATTTTGTGAAATTTACCTGCCCCCGAGTGTGAGTGACACCCTAAGTTTGTGCGTATTTGTGTGTTCGTCCATGTGTGTTTTCCGTCAAATAGAGTTTTCCACTACTATGATGAAATCTGTTAAAGGTAAGGACAGAGCCCTAATGTTGTTTATCAATCCCCTTACACAACTCCTTATAAGCACTTGATAAAACGTTTTCAAACTGTTCTGTTTGCATGTAAACTGCTTTCGATTCTGTTGCCACGTACACATTACGTGTTGCCGCTATGAATACTTCTTGCTACTGGCTTTAATTCTGTTCATTGGGAAACGCCAAAACTTAACCGTTTCTACTTGTAGCGCTATCTTCCATTACTATACCCTAACTAGCACTAAAATAAACCATGCTGTATCAAATATTACGATTTTATTTCTATACATGTACTTACCATAAACGCAGCCAGTAGCACCCACAGTGAGAGGAGTAAAAACCCCTTGAAATATAAAAATGGTCGTTCAGTTACAATTTTGGCACTACTTAATTCAGCTGTAATATGTATCATAGCTATTAGGTATGAAATACGTTGGTGCACTTATATAGTTTTTATCTATTTTTTTGCATATAAAAAATATATTTGGGCTGTATTTCCATTTGTAAATGTATTTCCATATGTAAATGTGAAGTAATAAGCAAAGTGTGATTACACTATATTGAGAAACGGATAAAATAAGCACACAATTAAGCCTTCAGCAGGGTAATTTCATTCATAAACGTATTGAAGTTATCCTAACTAACTCTACCAAACTAAACCAAGTCTCAAAAAATTAGGGACTTTCGTGAACTTTTAGACGATGACCATAAATGTGCTTAATTTCGTTTTTGTTCTATTTGTGTCTTGTGGCTGGATACTTTGTGTATGCCATACTAAAGTGGCTGTTGCCTGCTGTTTTCATTTTCGTGAATCGTACATTCTCTTTGGCATTTTCGAATTTGGGCTTTAAAGTAGCTTCTGACATGTTAATTTCATCATATCAAAAACCAAAACTGGTAAAAGGGGCCGCCAAGTTCCGAATGGTTCGCCCCTTCAAGGTAGTGATATCAACACACCATAACATTCGCCAAGTTAATCGCACTGCTTAATAGGTCGAAGGTTAAATGAAAACTAGAACATTGCTACTTTCGGTAGGAATGTTCAAGTTTTCGTTGAACGTCCAAAGTATTATTCGGTGCGATTAAGTTGGCGAATGTTTTGGTGTGTTGATATCACTCCTTTGAAGGGCCGAACCACTCGGAACTTGACGGCCCCTTTTACCAGTTTGGGTTTTTGATATGATATTAGTCCTTTTTTTAAAACTGTGTATTATACTCAACTCCACTACAGTGCAGATGTGTAATAAAGTGGCACGTCAACAAGAAATTGGATTTCACAATTTGCTACTACCTTTTGCCTATAGGCCGAACCATTCTTAATTTAGTCACCTCTTTATAGGTTTTGGTTTTGTCTTAATTTTGTTTTAATTTGTTTTATTTCGTTAGTTTTGGTGCGTTGATATCACTCATTTGAAGGGCCGAACCACTATCAACTTGGTGGCCTCTTCTCCAGTTTTTTTTATTTGTTTATTTTGCTTTGTTTTTAGAGTTGCTTTATTTTTCGTGAATTGGACGTGATAACAATTTCTTTGGCAGCGTTGTTTAGATTTATCGTGCTACACTAGTGTGTGTCTAGGCACGCACGTCAGTAAACACGTTGTCATTATCCGAACTTTAGCTGTCCAATGAGAGACGATGCCTATAATACTAACAATGGTTATAACAATACTTTCGTACTTTCGCGCCATCCCACGCCATCCTCGTTACACCCCTAGGCTCCAAACCATAACAGATATGCAGTTCGTATCGTACTGCAGCCATTCGTCCAATTTCATAGCTGTAATCCTTCCTGGTATCTCGGTATCGATGAATAATCACCCTATGAAAATTAACATGAGGTTGAGCGGACTAGAATTAGCTAGCTAGCAATCTAGCTACTTAGTTACGCATTTTCAACGTTATTGAGGGTCAGATTTTGCATTGAAAGCAGCTTAGCTGGCATTCCTACACGAGTTAATTTTTGTCAGGTGGGTCATTGCTCTTGATTTCAACACAATTTAAGCTTTTGTACCTAAGTACCAAGTACCTTTGTACCAAGTACCTAAAATGTGCCCAACTATGCTTCAAGATACAAGACACCGACGCTATGGCGCCGCGCTACAATGGTTTACAACCTCGACAATTGAATTGGTGTGATGTTTGTTGTGATGATTGTTGCCTAACTTGGCGAGACACACTAGTTTGTGTCTACATTATTGCCACGTTTTCGTTTACAGTTACTCAGAGCGGTTGGCAATTATTAACCTCACTTCACTGTATGATCGATTGCTAGGCCTTTCCTATCTCCAAGCAACGTTTTTACTTCACCCTCTGACCGCCCTGAGACTGAAGAAAAATGTTAGCACTTCGCACTGTGATTGACAGCTACGCCATTCCGTTTCGCCATACTTTTTAAGTCACGTTCTCACTTCCCCGTTTCAAAGCTTCTGCTTATCTACCTGCTAAGTGTACGTCCTTCCATTGTTGCTTACCTTACGTTAGCAAGTAACATTTTCTCACTGAAAAAAATAAAGCAATATTTGCACTTCACGCTTAGATAGACATGCTTCTCAAGTAACAAACGCTCTGCACCCTCTGCTACTCAGAAAGGACAGCAATGTTCACTATACACTCACACCTTGGTTGGGAGGACCTCCTAATATTTCCAGGCTCTTTAAACATTGCTCGTATTGTGCTGATTATTAAACAACTCTAAGCTCCACTAATATTATTTAGATTTTAACTGTCATTAACTGCTTGAGTACCAGCACGAAAGTCGTGGTAGAATTTTTTGTATAGTCCTATACGTACGTAGGTGAGATACGTTGAGCTATTTTCATAATCCTCTTTGACTGGAAGTCAGGGTGCTGTTCATTCAGCTGTGCTTTACTTGCTTTGTTCGGTTTTCCAAGAAATAATTAGCTCAGGTTTCTCCTATGCACGCGTTTCCAACTGTTCACGAAGCAATTAAGATGGAGATCAATGTTCTCACTTTAACCTCTGTTTGACTGCTGTGCTATTGTGTTTCCTTCATGCATCGTAAAACATGTTCACACTTGACGCTGAACATTCAGATGGATGCCATGTTCACAGTTCACACTTTAAGATTAATTGACTGCTACACAGTTTTCTTCTCCTTGGTTATTAAGCAACCTTTTTACTTCGCCCTCGACGATGACTTAGAAAGATGCAAACTGATGCTTTCCAATTGGACTATGCTGTTCACACTTAAGAACGGCAAAGTTTTTGTTTTTTTTTTGGCGGGGGGGTGGGGCTCCGCTCTTTTTCGTATTCAAAGTGATTGCGTTGGGATTAAAAGATAGGATGCAAACAACACGTTTGGTTTAATAATTGTGCGAGGTAGCACCATGGACGACCACCATTGTCTAGTGGCAGTCCACTGCTTGTAAAAGACAATCCTTGCCTAATGTTGCTACCAAGAGGAAGGCAGTTTGTGGTTTCCACTCACAGATCCTTACATCGCCCAACACACTCTCGTATATGGTCACACAGTATGCCAAGCAAAGAGGGGTTACCACGAATATATGACATTCACGGTTATACTGTGACATTGGGTAGTTGGTTTGCAAAAGTTGGACTGCTTTTCTTGATTTTTCTTTGCATACCGTAGGCTAGTAAATCTACATTCTCGTGCTTATTTAAAAATAAGTAATATTAACAATATTTAAACGCAATTAAGCTCGTGACAAAGCCAATTAAGCTCATAACAAAACTCATTAAAGCTCCTGATAAAACTCAGTTAAGCTCTTAACAAAACTCATTAAAGATTTTGAAAAAATTCATTCCAAGATAATAACAAAATTATCATAAAACCTGACAAAATTCATTAAGACGCTTATAAACCAAATTTAAATATTAAGGATTATAAGCGTGTATTTTTATAAAAATGAAGTACTTTTAACATCAGATTCCAACATTTGTCTTGTTCTTAAATGTTCTTAAATGCTTGGCCCATCTGGAGGAACCTTCAAAAGTACTCTGCACCATTCACAACAATCAGTCATTAGTCGAATCGATACCACATCGAAAATACTCAAATATAACAATTAAACCAATCTCACGCACATAACTTAACTTTACTAAAGTGACGAATCATTTCTTCATAGCATTCCTAAGTATGTGATTCTTAGTCTGGGGGCATGTGCTCAAAAATAAGATCCCGTGGGATCTTTGAGTAAGGAGTTTGGGATAGGTCTCAATCTCTTAGTTTCAATGTCAGGAATAAGAACATCAATGGTGATAAGCTCAAAAATTGTGCAGAGGCCTAAACACAAAATGGCCGCCAAAATGCTGCCACCAAAATTCAAATATTTGTATTAGATCTACAAGAACGAAATTAGTGTCAAATAATATATTTTTGAAATCAGAGAATTCAACTATAGCATCACAAAGCGTGCCGGAAGTCTACAAATGCAGCTATTCAACATGGCGTCCGAGGTGGCTGCCTCAAAAACAAAATTCGTAAAATTGTTCTCTGTAGTGACTGAGTTACCAAATTACTGGTTTTTGTGGGGTGTATAACTCAAATAAACGGACATCAATATTTTGCAGAGGCCTTAAAACATAAATGGCGACCAAAATGGCCGCCAAAAAAATTCAATTACTTGTATTAGGCCTACAAAACAGAAATTAGTGTCAAATAATATGTTCTTGAGGTCAGAGAATTCAACTATAGTATCATTAAGCAAGTAAACTGTCATAAAACAAATCTGACGTCCACAGGAAGAGCTATTCAACATGGAATCCAAGAAGGCTGCCTCGCAGGTAAAGGCAGGGACCATCGACCGTTCTATTGGGTCTGTCGAGAAACAGTGTGAGATTTAACACCAAATTTCAAACGTGTCTGACGCCACTGCTCCCAATTCGCACCACGTAACTGCTTCTTCCATCTCATTAGCTTTTGATTATGCTGATGAATCGACACAAAATGGACGAACTAATACCTCTCCAATTGTTTAAATTGTTTTAAAGTGCATTGAAGCTGCTTAAGTCCAATCAACAATGCGACTGAATTTTATCCAATAAGCGCTACAATAGGGCCAACTATGGGATGCCCCACTTATTGTTTAGAAAGAACTTTCATTCCTCTGCCATCCTGCCAACCACCACGCCGATTTAACAATCATCTGAGAGCATTATTGAAATCCTAAGTATAAAGAAATATCTTCTATCTATATATATAATACGCTTAGGTTGGGCAAGCAAATTAATCATAATTATGCACTACAATGAAAGAAGGTATATAATGTAAGAGGGCGAGCGAGAGACAATGTCAAACAAACGGATGTGGCCTGCAACAATCGACATATAGCTTTAATAATGCTAGCTCTTTTAGCCGACTTGAAGAGTTTCAAAGTTGGTTGAGTAACATTCACTGCATGCACGACCATTGTTGGGTTGTTCTCCATTGAAAAAAAATTAACTTCCATAACAAAACAAATCAGCAGGGGTTCAAAGGGATGGGAATCAGGGATGGGGATATTTTAGACCACACAATAGGGGAATCCGAGTCCGCGGGAGAGGGGGGGGGGCAGGTGGTGTGGGACGGGAAAGGGGTTACCAGGGCGAGGGAATGGGGGAAATCTGACCACACTATGGCAGAATGTAAGTTGGTAGGCCGCAGGCGATCCGCAGAAGGCGGTAGGGGGCAGTTGGCACCCTTTTTATTCCATACTGCCCACTACAGTATTTCGCTCAGGTATGTGGGAACTGGCTAGACCGGCGTATGTTACGCCGGGGGGACAGCTAGTGGAAGTATGGAATGATTGATGTACTGTACACGGAATGCCAGGTTAGGTTAAGTTGTAGATTTAAGTTATAGAGTGAGCAAATAACGTGTAAGTTCAATATGCGCAGTAGGAATAAATTCAAATTAAAGAAAACGAGCGTTTTTTTAAACCCAGTATTGTATATATACCTGGCAAACAAACTTCTCTAAGGTGTATTAGGCCAAGATTTAAAAGCCTCTTTCAATTACATTTCTATCTTGTCGACTTCTTATCATATGATAGGGACTGTGATGTTAAGTTCCTTTGTTTGCTGAATGTATGCCTGCATATTTTTCAGTTTCTTCAGCAATGCGGATCAATGCAACGTCTGCTAAGAAAAACCTAAGCCTAGCTGACTCCTTGAGAGTAATTCCAGTAAGCCCTCCTTGCATTTGCATCCTCTTGTTCTCATGTTCGAGTGTTTCTTCAGCCCCAAGGGCGAAAACCAATAATTTGACACCTTATATGCCTACATGGAACAATTCTACAATGTTTCTTAGCCTGCGAGGCACCCATCTTGCAGCATAGAAGGGGTGAGCTATTTTTGTTGAATAGCTCCACCTGTTGGCGTTAAACATGTTTTATGACAGTTTATTTAAGTTATACACCAAAAAAAAAAAAAACAATAATTTGGCGACTCACGTTGCTACGGGGAATAATTTTACGAATTTTATTCTGGAGGCGGCCATCTTGGACGTCATGTTGAATAGCTTCACATGTGGACATCAGGCGTGCTTTATGATACTAATGTTGATGTCCGTTTATTTGAGTTACAGACCCCAGAAAAAAACAGTAATTTGGTAACTCAGTCGCTAGAGAACAATTTGACGATTTTTGTTTTTGAGGCAGCCATCTCGGACGCCATGTTGAATAGCTACATCAGAAGACATCAGGCACACTTTATGATGCTATAGTTGAATTCTCTGACCTCGAAACGTATTATTTGACACTTATTTCTTTCTTGTAGACCTAATACAAATATTTGAATTTAGTTGGCAGCCATTTTGGCGGCTATTTTGTTTTTAGGCCTCTGCACAATTTTAAGCTTATCACCATTGATATTCTCATTCCTAACATAGAAACAAAGAGTTTGCAACCAATCCCACACTTCCTTACTCAAAGATCCCACGGAATGACACATGCCCCCAGACTATATGGGTTGAGTAGCATTAACTTGTTTTGATTGCATCGCCGTGGCACAATATGGTAAATATTGCATTATACCTAAAATTTCACTTTAGTGTTTGGGGTGATGGGTTCTTTGCTAAATCCTATGTTAGAAGTCAAGCAACAATGGACCACTAATTAATCACTTACCGCATCGTCTTCCATTCTTAGTGGAATAGAAGCCAAGATTACGCTGATAATAACGATCGATGCTATGGCGAGCCAAACGATTACTAATGAAGGATAGTCGTACTGTCAAACAAAATAAAGATTTTAAACACACTCTGGTGAAAGCAATTCACAATAAATACTGCGATTTATGTCCATGCTGAACAGCTGTCAGGCATTACAATGTACAAGACGTGACAACATATTACTATTGTTGTATGGGGTGAATTTACAATCATATAATAATAATAAAAATAAGGAACTGCGGAACTGGTAGGGGCATGCCCTAGTAAGCCCTAGTTAAAGTCATCCCAGATATTTAAAAAATACCTAGTAAAAAATTTGGCAGTTGAAATTATCTGTTGACACATCTGGTCACTTAAAAAATTTACTTAACGGACAAAAATTACTTAATGGGAAAGTTTATTTAATGGTAACTTTACCCATCAAAAACTTCAAGCACTAACTTAAAAATAGATTACATTTATTTTTCGGTGTCGTTTTATGTGCCAGGGCTTTTAGTTTATATTATTTTTTCCCAGTAATGACTAAAACTGAAGTCACTGAAGTCGAATAATGTCTGATTGAGATAGTCCATAGTTAAATTAACTTATACAATTTTAACGATTTACAGAATTAGCTCCACAAACAGACCATATCACGCATGTGGAAAATTAAAAATATTTTGGACTATGGGTGCAGAGGTAATCATGGAGATGGCCAGAGTGACATCGAGACAGGGCGACCTAGCATTTCTTCATCACTAAAGATACTAATTATTTTCAACTCGTATTTTTTGAACCCATACTCTTGTAAAGTACATAATTAAGAATAATTCCATCACTTATCACGTAATCAAGTATAATGACTCTTTGTGTAACGGAATAAATTGAATTAAGTCGAATCACAAATTAATTACTTGTCTTGTCTGTTTGCGTAACATAACTTAGGCCTAGTGCATCTGATTACCTAAAATTAGTATTCTATGAAATAATAGGCTGCATAAACGTGCACGTCTGGAATGCAGTAGCCAGTTGCTTATTGCACCCTATAGATAGTTTTACCACCTGCGCAGAACTAACAAGTTAAACAACAAAAATAGTACCATTCGCATCTCGCATCCAAGATGAGGAGACTTTTCAGTGGTTATATATTAACAGAACCGCTTTTCATGGTCAGGCTGCATTGAAGTACAGTTATATAACAATTTACAATTTTTAGGCACTGAGTAATTTATTTTTAACAAGCATTAAATTAGTATGAGGGAACGGTTATTATTAATGGTATTGGGGGAGGGATGGAACTCGTGAATGGCAAAATTTCGATGACTCAACCCCCTACAAAAAACTCTTGAACTCATCACAGCAAAAAAATAATCTGGACCCCCTACAATAAAGTAAGCTTCTCTTAAGCGGGTGAGATTACCGTGGATGATATATGTAGAAATTAAATAAGCAGTAGTCCACATCAACAAATTGGGCCAGATGTGTCGAAAATGTGTCCCGATATTACTAAAGAATAAATGCCTATAAATAAAAACAATGTTCTCGAATATTTAAAAAAAATGTGCTTCATAAATCTCTTTCGGACAAGATTCATAGCAGTACAGTAAATTTTGATTTGACAAAATTGCAGAGAGCGTGACATGCTGACAAGTCTAACTCAGTCATCTCTTGCAAGATGATTACTTTTCCACGGACATGCCGACAAGTCTATCTCAGTCATCTCTTGCAAGATGATTGCTTTCCCATGGACATGCCGACAAGTCTAACTCGGTCATCTCTTGCAAGAAGATTGCTTTCCCATGGACATGCCGACAAGTCTAACTCGGTCATCTCTTGCAAGATGATTACTTTCCCACGGACATGCTAACAAGTCTCACTCAGTCATCTCTTGCAAGATGATTACTTTCTCATGGACAAACATTTTTTAAATAAATTTTATTGTACTCAACATTAGCAGTGACATTGACAACATAAAAACTCTGTAAACTTGTACGTGAGAGCGGACAGGGTGGGAAGGAAGCCAAGAACCTTTTATACATTTCCAATGCTGGACGCACCATTTTATTAGGGTTAGAATTGCCTTTTCCACTAGTTTGGTCACTATTTTTTGCCCCTTCCCCTACGACAGGGCCCAACAAATTTAATGCCTCCTTTTGAGAGGAAAATCCTTCATTATCCTTGACAGATAATGCCGAAAATAAGGGATGGAATTCCCGGGTTTGTCCCTCCTTTCACTGGTCCTCTTGCTCCTTCAAACAAAAAGGAGGAGGAAATTAGGAAATTTACAAAAGTTCAAATGTACAAATGAGATCGTTTTACCTACTGTATACAAGCAGTTTGCTTCAAACAATATAAGGACTCAAGAAATTTATTAAAAAAAAGTTTCATGGATCATTCGTACTACAGGACCACAATCCATGAAGAAGAGCAGCGGTTTGAACGGTACAATAAAAAAAATAATCACTTTACATACAGAACACAGAATCCTATTTTTGTACTTTTCGTTAAGCTCTGTACTATTTCGCGTTGTGTATAAGTATCGTACATACAATGGAAATGGAAAGTAATAACTAAAAAGTTTAAATTTTAACTTTTACCTTTATAAGAGCAATCATCAAACAAATTGTTGCAGCAGTTAAAATGATAATATTTATCGGAAATACCACAGTTAAAACATAGTCCATAAACGTCACTGTAAACGGAATTAATAACATTAATAAAATTCATTGTTATAGTCCCATAGCTTTGATATGAAGCGGGTTGGGTTATCTTAATGGGATTTATTTATAGTTTATTCAAAATAAACATTATCCGTTAATCAGTCAATACCTTCTAAAACATCCAATGCAATCCAGTACAACGTGCAACTAGTGCAGACAGTTTGGCTCAATGCTTGCATGCATATTTTTTGTGCTGGGGGGGGGGTATAGCGTTCGAATATGGAGTTGGTAACACAAAAATTGCTGTGAGCAGCATGGACTTCAATTATTTCGTTTAAATGGTGGTTACATAACAACCCCACCACCTTTTAAAATTACGTCTGATCTTCTCACTTAATACTGCAGTATTTCATGCATTAATACTGTGGATTAACGTAAATAAAATTTACTACAAAGAAATTTAGGTCAGAAATTTAAGTTGAATCGATCTTCGGATATGCTCGACAACAGATTCAGCACCTCTACTGGTTGTTGTGTTGGGTGACTTCAAAGATCCATCAGCATATCGAAAGTATGACCTCATTTCCAGTTTTGTAACAGTGTTGAGTGTGTTGCGAATTAGAGATACCAACAGTCACCAGCAGTAGCCAGTTTTGCTGGAATAAACTGGTTGTTTTGGACAGTACGGAATCATGCCTTCCACAACTACTAAAGTAAACTCAGCAAAACTCTTCTTTCTGAAGACACTCTGGCACCTTTAATACACAGAAAACAGTTAACAAACTCAACAGATGATTCCAAACATGTCAATTAAGGAAAATGGCGTCACCTTTCGGTGCAGGATGTAAGTGGTTATAAAAAAAGGAAAAACCCAAACAAACAAGCAACAGCACAACGAACAGTGGCAGAACAGAAAATACCCATGACGTGTCCACGACACACTAGACTCAATCAATGATGGCTCAATCACTCTATGTTATTATGGGTTCGACTAGAATGCTTACTTAAGCAAATCTAGTTTAACGTCACACTGCCCATCAATAATATTGTACTTCTGTATTTACGCGAAATTGTCACCAATTAATGCAGCGTGACATTAATTAATGCCAACATAACATAGCTACTAATAATTACTAATGCATCATCATTATATTAGCTAACACATGTATTAATCACGCTGCTGCGAAGCTATCTAAGGCAAACATTAACTGAAGCTTTAAAGTTGCATGTACAACCATGTTATATCTTTTACCGAGTTTGTAGCGCCTTGTACGCCATTGATCAGTCAGTCGGTGACGTTATTCCACTGATGAAAAAAATAAAATCGTGCTAATTGCTATGATCATCAACGATTGATTTCATTATTAGGGCTTTGGGATTGGTATCATAGCAAAGGTCGGTTCGGCCGTAGATGTCATAGCAGTCAGGGTGGACTGGAGTGATAGGTCTGTGGCTAGGGGGAGCACGAGAAGTATCCACCAGAGGGTAATTCGTGCGTAACCTATGCAAAATTTCGTTTATAGTATTAAAGCTTACCCTGTTCTACTGAATCAGCCTTTGTAATGTTGTTTCCAGCTTTCTGGGCACTATCCGTGCTATATGACTGGGGAGATGATATCTTAACTATGGTCAGCACAGCCACAATGAACTGAAGTATGCATGTAATCTGTAACATCGATAAGAAGTCAATTACTAGCTTCAGCATTACTGAACAAACATTAAGAGCTATTTTGACAGTTTCCAACCATCTACATCATCTACATCATTAAGGACGTACTAGCGGAGTCGCTCACTTCGCTCGCTCATTCTGCGTCGTCTCGCTATGCTCGAGGAGATTTCTTGTTGCAACACTTATGATACAGACAGACCTTCCACATAAAAAACGATCAAGCAATACGTTCAAGGAGCAAGCAAAAAGATCAAGCAATTTATCAGAAAAACGCTGTTCTGATGACAGACCCTGATTTTCGTTCGCTTCGCTCACTCAATTAGCGCAAACATTTTCTCAGAAACGCGACTGAATTAATGTAACCACTAAGAACCACACATCACTTGTTATTTTGTGTTAGTATACACTTTATATGGGTTTTCTTGTTTTACCTATTTTAAGAATATTGTTCTTTACGTCCTGTTCAGTACAGACTTTTCCATGGGCGTCTTATCACTTCACTTTCTGATGATCCCTCAATTGGAGAAACATCTGCAGAACGTGAGATGTAATCTCATACAGAGGTCAGGGATGAAAGATATCGAGAGCAAAGCGAGACACACATTGAAAAGTTTTAGTCTACGTGAAAATCGCTCGCTTTGCTCGCTCAATCCACTCAATGCCGTGCTTCAGAATCCAAGAAAATGACGCCCTTTCAAAACCAGGTCTATGGGTCTGTTTTTTTCCATGCATCAATCAGTTGATACACATTCAGGTTCACCCTTCCTTCCATCCATCCTTTTTTCCATCCTTCCATCCTTCCTACCTTCGACCCATCACTCCTTCCATCCATCCATCCAACCTTCCTTCCTTCCTTTCATCCTTCCTTCGATCTATCCATCCTTCCTTCTATCCTTCCATCCATTCATCCATCCCTTCTTCCTTTCCTTCCATCCTTTCTTACTTACTTCCATCCATCCTTCGATCCATCCATCCATCCATCCTTCCTTCTATCCTTCCATCTATCCATCCATCCATCCATCCTTCCTTCCTTTTTTCATCCATCTTTTCATCCTTCCATCCATCATTTCTTCTTTCCTTCCATCTATTCTTCTATCGTTCCTTCCATCGTACATTCCATCCATGTTTAAATCGTTCCTTCCTGCCTTCTTTCCATTCATCGTTTTTTCCTTCCTTCCTTCCTTTCTTCCTTCTATCCTTCCTTCCATCCATCCATCCATTCATCCTTCCATTCTCACATCCTTTCTCCCTCTTTTCCATCTTTTTTCCTCTTTTCCATCCTTCCATACATTCTTAATTCGTTCCTTCCTTCCATCTTTCCTTCCATCTTTCCATTCAATATTTCTTCCTTCCTTCCTTCCTTCCATTCTTCAGAAACACGAATGTTTGACACCGTTTTAAAACCAAATCTAATGTTTTGATTTTTCCATGCATCAATTCACTGGTTAAGACAAAACCAATTTTAAGATGTATATGTGGTGTGTTGCAAAATACGTCTCCCGTGCATCCTTTTCCAGATTATCTCACTTCGCTCGAGGAGATTTTCATGAACAAACTGCGATGTCATGAAAGTCATGAAGAGGGTTTAAAAAAAACGGTATTTTTTCAGGGTTTTTCGCATATTTGAGGGTCATAATGTCAAATTACAGCAATGAAAATAGGCTTATACTGTGCGCAATTTAATTATCTTTCGTTTGGTCCTGCTCCCATCTTTGTAGGTGCTTTGGTTCCGGAGAAGTAGAGGTACAAACACACAAACACACACGCACATCATACGTCCCTAATGATGTAGAGTAGCGGAGTCGCTCGCTTCGCTCGCTCATTCCGCGTCGTCTCGCTGCGCTCGAGGAGATTTCTTGCTGCAACACTTATTATACAGACAGACCTTCCACATAAAAAATGACCAAGCAAATTATAAGAGTATAGTACGCGATATCGGTTATCTCGAGATAATGTCAATATTATATTTTTATGTCCAAGGAGTCAAGCAAAAAGTTAAGATCAAGCAATTTTTCAGAAAAGCGCTGTTTCTGATAACAAACGCTGGTTTTCGTTCGCTTCGCTCACTCAATCAGCGCAGACATTTCGTCAAAAACGTGACTGAATCGATGTAACCACCAAGAACCACACATCACTTGTAATATGTGTTAGTATAAACTTTATATGGGTTTTCTTGTTGTACTTATTTTAAGAATATTGTTCTTTACGTCCTACTCAGTACAGATTTTTCCATGGGCGTCTTATCACTTCACTTTCTGATGATCCCTCACTTGGAGAAACTTTGCAGAACGTCAAATGTAATCTCCTACGATGCTCCTACGATAGAGCAAAGCGAGACACACATTGAAAAGGTTTAGTTTATGTAGAAATCGCTCGCTTTGCTCTTTCAATCCACGCGCCTCCGTGCTTTAGAAACACGAACGTTTGACACCCTTTTAAAACCAAAGCTATTGTTTTGATTTTTCCATGCATCAATTCATCATTCAATGGTTAATACAAAACCCATTTTCAGTTGTATATGTGGTGTGTTGCAAAATACGTCGTCCGTGCATCCTTTTCCAGATCATCTCTCTTTGCTCGAGGTGGTTTTCATGAAGAAACCATGACGTCATGAACGAACCTCATGACGTCATGAACGGGTAAAAAAAAACTCATGCGGGTAAAAAAAAACTTTGACGTTAGTTTTTCAGGTTCTTTCGCTTATTTGAGGGTGATATTATCAAGTTACAGCGATGAAAATAGGCCTATTAAAAGAGAAATTTATTTATCTTTCGTTTGGTTCTACTCCCATCTTTATAAGTGCTTTGGTTCCAGAGGTGTAGAGGTACAAACACGCACGCACGCACGCACGCATGCACATCGTATGATTTTAATTATGTAGACTAGTGGAGTCGCTCGCTCATTCCGTGTCGTCTCGCTGCGCTCGAGGAGATTTCTTGCTGCAATACTTATGATACTGACAGACCTTCCACATAAAAAACGATCAAGCGAATTATAAGAGTGTAGAATGCGTTATCGGTTATCTCAACAGAAGGGTCAATATTATTTCTTTACGTCCAAGGAGGTAAGCAAGAAGATCAAGCAATTTATCAGAAAAGTGCAGTTTCTGATGACAAACGCTGATTTTCGTTCGCTTCGCTCACTCAATCAGCGCAAACATTTCATCAGATACTTGACTGAATCAGTGTAACCACCAATAACAACACATCACTTGTAATTTGTGTTAGTATTCACTTTATATGGGTTTTCTTGTTTTACTTATTTTAAGAATATTGTTCTTTACGTTCTGCTCAGTACAAATTTTTCCATGGGCGTCTTATCACTTCACTCTCTGATGATCCCTAACTTTGAGAAACATCTGCAGAACGTCAGATGTAATCTCCTACGAAGGTGAGAGATGAAAGATTGATAGAGCAAAGCGAAACACATATTGAAAAAGTTTACTTTACGTGAAAATCGCTCGCTTATTCGTTCAATCCACGCACCTCCGTGCTTCAGAAACACGAATGTTGACACCGTTTAAAACCAAATCTATTGTTTTGATTTTTTCCTGCATCAAGTTAGTTAGATGTATATGTGGCGTGTTGCAAATTACGTCATCCGTGCATCCTTTTCCAGATGATGTCTTTTTTCATGAACAAACATGGAGGTTTCATGAACTAACTATGACGTCATAAACAAACATGAAGAGGGTTAAAAAAAACTTTGACGTTTGTTTTTCAGGTGCTTTCGCTTATTTGAGGGTTATAATATCAAGTTACAGTGATGAAAAGAGGCCTATTAAAAGCGAAATTTAATTATTTTTCGTTTGGTCCTACTCCCAACTTTGTAGGTGCTTTGGTTCTGGAGGAGTAGAGGTACAAACAAGCACGCACGCACATCGTATGATTTTAATTATGTAGATGAAGTGCGTGTGTGTTTGTGTCTTTGTACCTCTACTCCTCCGGAACCAAAGCATCTACGAAGATGGGAGTACGACCAAACGAAAGATAATTAAATTGCCATCATCATAAGACTATTTTCATCGCCGTAACTTCATATTATGGCCCTCAAATAAGAGAAAGAACCTGAACAACTAACGTCAAAGTTTTTATTAAACCCTCATGATGTTTGTTCATGACGTCATAATTTGTTTGTGACGTCGTAGTTTGTTCATGAAAACCTCCTCGAGCGAAATGAGATGATCTGGAAAAGGATACACGGCAAAAAAAACCTAAAAGGACGATGTATTTCCCAACACACAACATATAGATCTTAAAATTGGTTTTGTATTAACTGACAAGATGCATGGTAAAATCAAAGCAATAGCTTTGGTTTTAAAACGGTGTCAAACATTCGTGTTTCTGAAGCACGGTGATGCGTGGATTGAGCGAGCAAATCAAGCTCTTTCCACGTAAAGTAAACCTTTTCAATGTGTGTCTCACTTTGCTTTCTGTCAATCTTTAATCTCTCACCTTCATATGGGATTACTTCTGAAGCACGGTGTGCGTGGATTGAGCAAACAGAGCGAGTTATTTCCACGTAAACCTTTTCAATGTGTCTCGCTTTGCTTTCTGTCATTCTTTCATCTCACACCTTCGTAGGGGATTACTTCTGAAGCACGGTGGTGCGTGCATTGAGCGAACAGAGTTATTTCCACGTAAACCTTTTCAATGTGTCTCTCGCTTTGCTTACTCTCAATCTTTCATCTCTCACCTTCATAGGGGTTACTTCTGAAGCACGGTGGTGCGTGGATTGAGCGAACAGAGCGAGTTATTTCCACGTAAACCTTTTCAATGTGTCTCTCGCT
>JAHWFP010114726.1:76939-90072 GCA_023313725.1 Lithobius niger | reverse complement strand
GGGAGGGTACTCTAAAGGTGACTATTTTAGGATGAGTAAATAAATAATTTTATTTCCAAAATTAATGTGTTCACTTTCATCCAAAGATACTCGCCTTTAGATGTATGCTGTCTTATTCTAAACAATGTAGGCCAGCTGAACCCTGAGCCAAGTGTTCCAATGAACCTTTCAATTCTATACCAATTTCATTAATAAAAGGAATTTGCCTTGAACACACATGCTTGGGGATTACTTATTTCCCACCAGGCCGCCAGCCATAACATTTTTTTGCATTTTGGCACCATCAACAGTTCCATCAATGTCCCGGAGATAGTGACTTCTGGATGTTGTTTTTTGGCACCAATTGCACGCCACAACAATTTTGTCTAAGGGTATGCCAGAGGCAAATGCCCAAGATGCAGCCAAAACGCTTTTACCTCGTGTGCCCGTACCTCAGGGCAGAAGTCCAAATGATTAGGCACAACATTATGATTAAGCACGTCCTATTGCATTGCTCATCCAGAACGCGACTTTCTCTGGGGGAACATATTTGGAGGGGGAAACTAGAGTTCTTTCCCACATAAAGGATGAGATTGCGAGGCCCATTTCCTTCCCGATTTGTGGCTGAAGACTCTTGAAGTGTGGTTCTGTCCTGGTACTTGCTCAGCGCTCGGATATGGCATTGAACGCACTCACCGCTTTCAGGATTCACAACTGGTTTCAAAGTCTTGATGACAATCTACTTGGCAAATTCGCCCGGATGTTGATTTTTGCCCCGGAAAGCCAGATACCTAAGGATGGCAGTCGACCAGTCCTTGTTAAACTGAATGAAACCATCTTCTCTTGTGAAAGCCGCCAACTCAGTTTGTCGAGCTGCAGTAGCCAGGGCAACAAGGAACAAAGTCTTTTGAGTTAAGGGCTTGTGAATGGGTTCGTAAAGACCCAAGAAGAAGCTTGACAAGACAAGATTTTGTGAAGGAAAAAGGCGACGAACTCTTGGTCTTTGGTTTTCAAAAGCTCGAACGAGCCTAGAGATGGTAGCACTGTGTCCCATGTCATTTAAGTTGAGGCAGTCCAAGACCTAATTGATCACAGAGCGGTAGCCCTTGACGGTGACAGGGGAGAGTCCTTGCGCGAAAATATGTTCTAAAAAGGCAGCAAGGGACCTCTGATTTGCAGGGGTCACCATTGTTATCAGTGCACCAGTCGAACCACCTGTTCGGGCCTCGTAGACCCGAATTATCGATTGTCACTGGAGAGGAGACGCCCTATGCTTTCAGGTTGGTCTTCAAAGTCTCCACCTGTGAAGACGTAGAAAAGTCCGACGAGTCTGAGTTAGCATGTCCTGGGACAGGAAGGGTACTGGTTCCTCTTGAGACAGTATTTGTTAAGTCCACAAACCAGATAGCTGTCGGCCACATTGGTGCAATCAAGAAGAAGATTCCTTGGGACTCGCAGATCTTGTTGAGGACCTTTTACAAGAGAATGAAGACAGGGAAGGCGTATGCGAACATTCTGTCTCAAAGAACACTGAGGCTGTTGGTTGCCCAAGCTTCAGGGTTCAGGAATGGGGAGGTGAACGACAGAAGCTGGGTGTTGTGGTGAGTGGAGAACAGGACGATCCACGGCTTTCCCCACTTGTGGAAGAGGGACTGTTAGGTCTTGGATGACAGTTTCCACTTCGTCGTTGGTACTTGATCCATGCGCAACAAGTCATCCGCCAGAACGTTCAGGAATCTGGCGATGCAGCGGGAAAGTTGGGTTCAGGAACTAACACAGGTGGAATAGGAACGAAACTTGTGTCGTCAAAGCCGTAGAGTGAGTCCCACCTCCTCAGCGAGCATACACGATTGCTGTGGCTAGTCGACATCACGGAAATTGTCTTCCTTTGAAGGTGATCTGCCCATATTAGAACTGCGTAGATGATGGCACGTAGTTCGAGGGAGTTGATGTGAAGACCCGCATCTTGAAATCAGTTACTCGCAGATCAGAACTTCCATGTGGGCGCCCCATCCCGATGTCTAGGCGTCAGTAAACAGGAGGAATTATACTAAAACCGCACTCAACTTCTGACTGGAGGAATAGTTAGAGAGCCGTTTTACGAACTATTTTCGTTTGTTCATATCCCTACGCGCTCAGCTGTTCTAAAACTGATAAATATTTTCTTTACCTGACGTTGTCGTTGGCCTTCAACTCCTTTAAAGTTTTTTCACATATACTGACGTGCAGGCCAAAGCAGAGTAAAGGAGCGTTTCATCCTTTGCTGGTGTCCGTCGTCTGAATGCACGATAACTTTTGAATCCGTTGTCGGATACATTTCACATTTCCACTTGCCATCTCTGCCCTATTTTTGTATTTAAGCTCGCAAATCACTATAATTAGGCAAGAGGTTTCGTGGATTTGAACTTTCAACTATCCAAGTATACATCAACATAGGCTACTATTCTGCACGGCTTTTATTTTTGTGTGCTATTCAAAGTGCTATAGAAATTAATTTTTCAATTTAAAAATCTGATAATTTAATTTTTAAATAACTTTTTTAAGTTAATGTCCTCTCTTTATTTTTCAATAACCAACACGTGAAAAGCCTTGCAAGAGTTTCACAGATTTGATTGAGTGATCAAACAGTCTTTCAGAGGAAAAAAAAAAAACAGGAAATAAACGGCATGACGAATACGAGTTAGGATGCTTTGGCTGGCGAAGTAAAATGACCAAGCTGAATGATGCAGGGAAGTATTACGTGAAAGGCAGCGCCTTTAAGAATATTTATTTATTTATATTTATTTTGGCGTATGGTTATTTAAGAGCTTAGTTTCATTTTGTCTTTCCTGTGTCACACGGATTTGTTACAGTCAGTAAAGCCTATATAAATGTTGCAAATTATTTTCAGTGGCTTTCCTGTGTGATACCTTTTTGCTACATGTCAAGCCATTGTAAATATTGCAAACGTTATGGTACCGTAGGATGCAGCAAAAATAGGGAGAGGATACGTGACTTTAGTGCGCCTTTAGTCAGGGGGGGGGGGAGAAGTTTCTCTTTCGTAAGATATTGTAGTCCTGAAAGGACAGTTTTTATCTCTGAAAAGAGCTTTTGTTAATTTTCAAGCAGACAGTAGTTGATGTTTAGAGATCTTAAGTTCTACTCTGAACAGTCTGTGTCTTCATTGTTGAACTTGAGTTTTTATCTGAATTGTTTACATCACAGGCGATTCGTTCCACAATAATATCAGCCATCCCATCGCTTTTCCACAAGTTGTTTTTTTCATTCTCAGTGTGTTTTACAAGTTTGGCCCACCCTTCCGTTGTCACTACAGCAAGTGTTTTCGGTGTCAGTTCATGGACTTCTTTACGCTTGAATGTTCGATCATTTGCATCAATAAATCTCTTGATCTGGCTCGATGTCATTTCAGTGCGGTTCACAATGAAGCAAAAGCAACATTGAACATAGTATGACCATGACGTGAAGTAAGTTTATCAATTCACAAGCAATTTACGACGCCCATTGCCTTGCGCCTAAAATTTGGCAAACCGCCGTCATCGTTTACAGCAGCTATCATCATTTTACCTGGGAACTGTACGTACCTTTTCTATAAACTGCGAGGATCTTTTGTCTATTTGCCGAAAGTGTGAAGTCATCGTAAATTTTTGGCCCGAGTACCAACGGAGTTAACGATGCTTCCTGGCTAGCGACGTAAAATGACCAGCGCTGGTTGCAAATACCTTTTTTCATTTGGAAGACTGCATCTCATGAAACGCTTGTTCAGTCTGCCGCATCCTTTGCCACGTCACTTACCAAATTGACTGGATGCTGTCGACGAAGTTTGCTGTAAACATTAACTACCATCTGCTTTTGCGATGATGTCAAGGGCTCTACTTGGGAGTGGGGTTTAAAATATTTGTGCGGACAGACGACCGCCATTTTTAAAACTACCGCGTCGACTGCTCCGAGCCGTAACCATTGTCGTAACCATGGCAACTACGTGCACATTTTCGAAATAGGAACAGGTCGTTTAATATCTCCGAATTAAGTGTCACGTTATCTTAAAATTTTAAACTCGTTTTACCAACAAAATTGAATAGTTTGCGTGAGTTATTTCATCGTGAAACTTTATTATTTTAACGGACTATTTTCTCTGCACCAGAACACAAACAATCGCGTCTGCAAGAGTGGGCCCTTAACTGATTTCTCCAGTAAGAAGTTGAGTGCGGTTTTAGTGTAGGGGATAGGGTGGCGAACTGAAACTCCTACTGTTAGGTTGGATGGCTGAAGCTACCACTCCAGGGTTGGCCTAGGTGGTTGGGATTCGGTTTTCCCAAGAAGATTGAAGGAACCACTCATTCTTTCCGGTACCAATGCATGGGTCTGGTCCTCCAAGAACCCACAGGAACTAGAAGACCACAAGTTCAGTTGTCTGATGATGGAGCCGAGTTCTCGGGCTGAAACAATCGTCATGTGGTAGAGACCAGTCAACGATGAGGTAAGTTTCTGAATCCGTTCCGGGGAGTGTCGAATCAGGAAGGTGTCCATGTCGAATTCTGCTCCCAGAAACACGGAGGACTGTGCCGGCTGGAATCTTGACTTCAAGATGTTGATACCTAGACCCAGATTTTGGAATAGAGATTGGCTGACCTGAAGATTATCTGGAATTTCCGAAACAGCCAATTTTCCAGATCAGCACCAATTCATATTTGGCAGCTGTGAACGTAGCCTACCACTGGACGAAGGACATGTAAGGGGCTGTTGATAGGTCGAAGAGAATAATTTCGAAGTGGTACTAATCCCCGCTGACGTGATTGGAATAGGTGATAGACGGAGGGGTGAAGGGGAATGTGAAGGTTGGCGTTTTCGAAATCCACCGATGCGGGATGTGAGACTGGGAAAGGAAGGAGTTGAACTTGGTTGAAAATAGGACAAGCCCCATCGTCTTCCTTCAGGGTAATTCTAGTGGAGCTGTAGAACCCTGGGGTTTGAGGAGATGGTCGAATTACTCCAGAAGCTCCTGTTGCAAATGCTGGTTGGGTGGTAAATTTTGAAGTCAAAGTTGTGGACCCGTTGAAAGCGCTGGAAGAGAGGTGAAAGGTAGGTGGTGGATAATTCAAAGAAAGAAAGAATCCTGAGTGGTGGCTTCCCAATTTTTCGCACAATGACGAAGCCAATAATTCAGGAGCGAGGACTGGAGCCCCCATTTCCTCCGATTTAAAACCACCTCTTCATCTTCTGTTCAAACGTCCCTCCTCTTCCTCTAGCATCGAAAGAGTTGTCTTGACATGGTGTCTGCTATTGATTTTGGGAGACGACCCGTCGGTTGTTGCTGTTGCCCTTAATTTCCTGACCTAGTTGGTAGCTGTGGAAGGGAAGCCCCAACGTCTGGTAGAAAGTGCCCCATCTTTAAGGATTCTTCTTTCCTCTTTCTTGGCCATGAGAGAAAGCAGGTTTACCTTGTCCTGTAACATAGAGACGAATTGTTGATGGGAAGGCGTATAAGTCGACTGACAATGTCTACAGGAATGTTGGAAGCTGACTAATTAGGCATAAAGTCGTCGAAAGATGGAGTAGAGGAGAAGCCGACAAACCCAATTGAAAGTGTCATCTTGGAACGAAGAGGCTCTCTTCATCAACTACAGGCAATCTTCAAGAATGGCACCTGGCCTGGAGGAGGGTAGCTCGGCAACAATGGACGCCGAATAATCAATGTCCAAATGAGAACAAGCATGGAGCACCATCGAAGGACATTTTCATCTTCCTGTGTTTACTTCAAGGGCGTACGGATGTGGGAGAGCGCCCTGAAAGAGAAGTCCAATTCCATAGAGGCAGAAGCATCCATGTACTCGGCCAAAGGGAAGGTGCGATAGCGAGCCCTTTTGGGTGCACCACGCCCAGCTACTTTGAAGAACATGTTCATTTCTTGGCTTCAAGTGGGGGAAGAGGAGGGCCAACGGAAATTTCTTCACCCTCTCTGTGAGTGAGGGCTTCAAGGTCAAACAAACGATGAAAAGCCACTTTCTATGGTAAGAAGATAAATGAACAGAGTTCGCGTTGGCGTAGGTTTTCCATGTAAAAACTTAATCGACTTAGCATTTAAAAAACCTTCGTTTGATTCCCTGAGATGAAACAGTCTTTTCAGTCGTTGAAGCTGTAGAAGCTGAGGGGGCACCTTGAACACAAGGTAAAATGGCAAATCGCAATGCAGTGGAGGAACCGGAAGACGAAATGGCTTGAAGCACGCATTCCTGTTCGGGCGATTTGGTGTTAGTTTCACGGCCACCGTCTTGGCTGCTTTTTCTTCGGCCGTTACTCGTTCCACAATTTCACAAACAGATTCTGATAAATTGCCTCTGTCGGTTGCTGTTGGTTTTCAGTGGGAGCTGCCCACATTAGAAAGAAAGAGGCATAGTGTGAAAGACGGGTAAGAGGAAGTTGGAAAAAAAAGTGAAGAGAATGAGAGTTGCGTTGACCTACCTGAGACGGATCGCTGATAATATCCAGGATGTGCTCAAGAAGAATGGCTGTGACACGGACGTACATCAAGAACTCTAAAAGAACCACCTTGTTGGGAAAAGAAGAACCAGAAGCAGGGCGGGGGGACAAGTGAGCTTGAGGAGACATCAAAGAAGAAGATTGTTAACACCAGGGAAGTTTGCTTTTAAAGTCTTTGTTCTCCCCGTGCTTGAATATGCAAGCCAGGTTTGGTCGCCAACCTTGCTAAGGACATCGACCCGGTGAAATCTGTGCAATGCCGTTTCACAAAAAGTCTACCTGGTCTCAGAGACCTACCATACTGTGTCCATCTTAAGAGATTGAGTCTTGACCTTGAAATGCGTAGACTTAAGGCAGACTTGGTCCTTACTTTCCGAATAATTCTCTGTGGTCTCATAAAGACTGATATGCCACTGTTTGATTTTTATACGGTGATGTCAACCTGGGGCCACTCTATGAAATTATCAGTTCCATTCACACTAGGACTGAGTGTAGACAGAGTTATTTTTTTTTTGCTGTGAAGGGGTGATTCCAGCATGGAACTCCCTTCCGGAGACGACAATATCGAGTGCGAATGTTTCTGCTTTCTGATGCGGCTTATACACAGCTACATTTATTCGCTTCTTAATGAGACCAAATTTCGTCGCCTGACATTCATAGATCATGTCTTACTTGACCAGGCTTCCTCAAATCGCACAACTTCCTTCCTTAGATGTTTTTAACATTTTTACCTTTGTGCTACCAGTCAGCGACCCCAAAGGTCCTTGCTTGTTCTGTAGCGGCAAACTATATTTCTTGTTTGCCAAAACAAATTAACCTGATAATTTTAGCATTACATTGTCCTCAATGTGATGTCTCCCTGGAGGTTTTTCGGAGGTATGTAGCCATCTGCTTGCGTGTGCCTACTGCGCATGTGCAACACAGTCCTCCTCTACACATTTAAGAACATGACCGGTTCCGTCATTCATTTTCCTCCAGAGGTTCCTACGCGTCACCTCGCTCTTCGTTCTCCACCCTTTTGCCCAGAATTAGGATTCTCCTTACGCCCCGACTTCATGATGGCTACCACACCGCCGAAGACAACTCAGCCCATGACGGCCTTACGCCCATCGCTCCGTCTTCGGATGCTGTGCTTTACCTGCTCCCCCGCCGCCCGTCTGCGATGACCGCTACACGACCGGCTTAAACCGGGATGCTTCCATCGCCAACGACGACGACGATTCTCAGCTGCAAGACGGCCAACGCACCCCGCTTCGCCTCAACTTTACAGCCTTGGAAGAAGACTTACGTCAGGCCAAAGCACTTTTCCGCGAAGCTAAACGGAAGCTCCGCCAAGCCTCGTCTACGCAGATGGACCTTTCGGCCACCAATTCACCTCTCGACCTTTCATCCAAATCTTCTCGCAGGGATCGTAGTGTGACCTGTAGCGAGGCCCAAAACCTCGTCGACTCTGTTTTCTGTCATTACGCAAGGACGACTCCGAAGCCTCCGCCTTCCTGCACTTCGTCCGCACGCCGAGCCGACACACAAGAATGGGTAGCATCAACCGTAAGCCACGACAGCCGAAAGTGCCACTCTCCTGCCCTTACGCCCGCTGCCAAGAAACGTAAGCACTCCAGCCTTTCGGCCACAACTAACGCGCCACCTGTCGCCGCACCATAAAACCCATCGGCCACCCTTATGCCTGTCGTGAAACACATTCAGTTTACAGACGACAACGCTGACGACCCAACCATTCCTCTTGCATCACTTCTCAAAACAGTAGAAGAGACAGTCCCGGACTGTTTTCTATACAAGCCATCCCAGTCCGCCGACGCTCCTGTTATCAACAGAGGACTAAAAACTGGATTTGGATTTGCCCTTCGCGACAAAGACGCCAAACCTTGCAGCCTTTTGGGCCAATCTACAACGCTGCTGCCTTAACAGCTCTGGAACGGCGGCTCTCTTTTGGGCAAGGGTGAGCCCTTACACTGGACATGCAACCCCCGGCCCCTCAGCCCAGCCGGCAATCAAGTTTTTTCCGCCCTTTCGGCGACGGTGCCACTAACCCAAAGAACTTCGACACATACAAGGAATGCGAGTTTCCCTGCAGTGAAATCAAGCTTGATTTCGGTACCAATCTCACCATCCCGAAACGGGTCGAGGTCCCCTCCTTCGTTTTATACGACAACGACAAATGCTTACGCATGAGCTTACGTGCCGCGTCGCAAGCTGACATACTGAACACAGCAGTCAACGCATTATGTAAGAAACTCTCAGCCGACGCCAGCCCCGAAGAGATTCGCAACCTTTCATCCTTCATCACACAACTATTTCAGAAAGCAACTTTTGCCACCTACCATTCCCTAAACTGGGCTACAAGAGGTTTGTACAACAACACGCTACCACTAAGAGAAGCAGCTCTGAAATCCGCCAACAACCTCAATGAGTCAACAAGACATCGACTTCGGAATCAACCCCTTCATGAATCGGACACCCTCTTCCGCGGGTTGATACCGACTCTAGCACCTCATCTTGACATCTCTCGTGCCTAAACCCTTTCGTCAAAACAAATCGTCCTTTCATCCTTTCAAGACAAACACCAAACCCCTCGCTCCCCATCGGAAGATTGGAACAAACCATCATCCTCCGCAAAGTCTTCACGGAACGACAACTCCAACAGTCAAAAGAACCAGTCCTTTCGGACTGAACAGCAGACACAATCCCGCCCCAATCAACGGAGCAACCCAAAATGGGCCGCAACCCCCGACCGCCACAGCCGCTATTCGTCGCCTGGCGGCCGCAGCTCCCACCACAAACAATGACTGCCCCCGGCTCTCCTGCTTCCCGGTCGGCGCAAGACTCCGCCACTTTTACCCAGCTTCGGAAAAGTTGACACATAACACCGAAGTCCTCTCAATCATTAAGAAGGGCTTTCGACCCTCGCTCCTGTCGGACCCACCTCTTGCGATCACCCCTCCGAGAAATTTCACTTCACCAGTATCGGAATCCCTTTCGGCCGAGGTTGCACTCCTCCTCGCAAAACAAGCAATCATCAAATGCCACAATCCAGGCCCGGGATTTTATAGCACCATGTTCACCCGACCGAAGAAATCGGGAGGTCTAAGGCTCATCTTCAATATGAAGCTGCTAAACAAGTACATCAACAATCCCCACTTCAAAATGAAAACACTGGAAACCATCCGCCACTCCTTCAAACAAAACGACTGGACAATTCCATAGATCTGGAGGATGCGTACCTTCACGTACCATTTCATCCATCCTCAACCAAATTCTTCCGGTTCATCTACAACGGCCAAGTCTTCGAATTCCGCTGTCTACCTTTCGGTTTGAACGCAGTGCCAAGAATTTTCACCTTGGTTCTAAAACCAATCCTCGCCCATCTACATCAAAATCAAATCCAGGCAAGCGTATACCTTGACGACTGGGCCCTAAACAACTAAGACCCCCCACCGTACAGAACAGGGACCGCACAATTCACCCTCTGAACCAGTTGTGGTTCGGTGTAAACCAATCCAAATCACGCCTCACTCCAGAACAGGCCTTCACATTCCTAGGCGCCTTGTTCAATCTTTCATCAGCCACAATCTTGCCATCACTCGAAAGAGTTCAAGACCTTCTACATCACATACGCCAATTCCAAAACCAGGAAACCTTTTTCCTCCGGGAACTACACTCCCTCATCGGAAAACTAGACTCAATGGCGAACCTAATACCTTACGGCCGCTGGATGGTAAGACCCTTTCACCACCACCGCATCGACAACTGGTCAAATCCTCATCTCAACCCGGACCATCAACTTCCTTTTCACAAAGATTTTCACGAGAAAGCCTCCTTTGGTGGACAGATGCTACAAACCTAACCAAGTCGGTGCCACTCCACGAACCATTCCCCAACCAACTCATCTTCACCGATGCCTCGAATCACGGCTGGGGAGCCCACCTAAACAACCTAGAAATCTCAGGTACTTGGCAGGAAGACAAATCACAACACATCAACTTCTTAGAGCTTCGAGCAATCTAACTAGCCGTACACCACTTCCTCCCAAACATCAGGAATCAAGTGATCCAAGTACAAGCCAACAACACCACAGCTCTGGCTTACTAAAGGAAAGAAGGTGGAACCAAGTCCAGACTAGTCCACGACCTAACCTCTAAGATTCTAAATCTCTGCATCTCGAACAACATAACACTGTTACCCCTACACATACCAGGGAACAGGAACTCGTAGCAGATTGCCTTTCTCACTGAACATCTCCTACGGGAGAATGGTGCCGCAAGAAATCCACCTGCGAATATTTCTTCATGACATGGTGAACACCAATGTTAGACCTATTCGACACGAGGCACAATGCCAGACTTCCCCATTACGTCAGATTCCGGACGACCATGCAATGGCAGTCAACGCCTTGACATTACCATGGCACAACCTCTATGCATACCTGTTCCCACCTTTCAAACTCCTCCCGCAGGTACTGAAGAAAGCAGAAGAAAGCCAAAGCTCAAAGCCCCTTCCTCCTCATAGCTCCTTTCTGGTCATCGGCTCCATGGTTCCCACACCTTCTGTCTCTTCTAGTCGACACTCCAAGAAGCCTCCCTCATCTTCCAGATCTTCTGTCTCAACAAAAAGGTTCAAAACTCCACCCAAACCCATCAAATCTAAACCTTCACGCGTGGCTACTATCATCAAACTCCTCAAGAAGGCTGGAATTCATCATGAGGATGCCATCCGAATCACCTCAAAAGCCACCAGAGACTCAACAAACCGAATGTATGACATCCACTGGGCCAAATGGTTTCATTGGCGCTTCGCAAGGGAAATTAATCCTATCGACCCCGCTCTACCCGAATTATTAAGATTCTTCACTGACCTATTCAATATCGACAAACTCAAAGGCTCCAGTATCCTTGTCTACCGCTCAGCCCTAAACTCGGTCTTCAAGGCGGCAGACAAAACCAAGCTTCTCAAAGACTACCGTATTTCTGCTCTCCTCCGCTCCTTCGAAAACGAACGACCCACAACGAGAAGACTCATCACAGATTGGGACTTGTCAATCGTCCTACAATCCCTAATAGATGCTCCGTACAAACCAATGCAAGATAGTTCCCTTCACCTCCTAACCATGAAAACTGTCTCCTTGTGTCCTGTTGCTCCAAAATCCAAGCCCTATCGCGGACCCAGCCTACTGCATTTTCGGCCCAAACTTTTCGTCGGTCACACTTCGCCCGAGAGCAGGCTTTCATGCCGAAACACAAAAACCATCCGAACCACTAACACCCATCACATTCCCAGCCCTCTCTAACTTAACAGGAAATGAACCCGAACGCCTGCTATGTCCCGTCCGAGCACTCCGCTTCTATCTCACCAGAAACCAACACGAGGACATCCGTAAAGGAAGAAACCAACTGCTCCTGCCTGTGGATCTTCAAGTTGGAGAAACTTCGGCTGCAATGATCTTCTGTTGGATAAGGAAAACTATCGACATCGCCTATAACAAAGCCAACCTGAGTAGGGAAAGAGCAACAGCACACGAAGTCAGAGCGATTTTAAACTTCATGGGCACACCATAATGCCATTCCAATATAAGAAATTCTACAAGCGGCTTCCTGGCGTCACTCAACGACATTCACCTCCCACTACCTGAGTAACGTGTCAAGAGAAGAGAAGGGACTACACCGGCTGGGACCGATCGTTGCAGCCAGAACTGTGGTCAAGCCCCTTTAAGCACATACAGAACGAAGCAAGCCATCCATAGAAGGAAGCAAGCCATCCATAGAGGGAAGCAACCCATCAATAGAGGGAAGCAGAACCCTCATTAAAACAACGGTCCTTTTCAGGGCCACCAATCCCCACGAAAGAGATCCAACTTCCTGTTTCATCACACTGTTCTGAATAAAGTGCGAATTTTTACCTTAATAAAAATGTTGGGGGGAACGCCTGCTTGCATCCCGGGGTGCCCCATCAGATCGGTGCCTGCCACCACGTTTGATGAGGTCTGCTGATAAAGCTAAAGTTATCAGGTTAACATGTTTTGGCAAACCATAAAGAACATTTTGCCGGCTAAAAATGGTTCCTTTTTGCCTAAAACGTACTTAACCAAGGGCCCGCCCTGCCTCCGCTGTCGAGTCACCACCTGACAGATTGTGACAGATTGAGAGGAAAATAAATGACAGAACCGGCCATGCTCTCGCTTAAATAGAGGAGGACTGCGTTGCACATGCACATGTGCAGTAGGGACACACAAGCAGGTGGCTATATACCACTGAAAAACCTCCCGGGAGACGTAATGAGGACAATGTTTTTTTTTTTTTTTAAGAAATTTTGACGAGTCTTAAGTCAGCTGAAGCACTTAATGCTTGAATGGCTGAACCGGCTCAATTATGAACATTACCAGATTTTTAAAGAAGAAGAAATATCTGGTAAAGGGAGGCGCCAGCCCAGGGATTCGATCCGGGAAACCTACGATCATCGTCGGGGCCGAAAGATTGTCCAGAATTTGGCAGAATACATCCCATAGCCACTGAAGGAGCATGGTAGCCTCTCACGCTACCCTGGCCGGCAGTCCTGGCGGGGGACTTTGCCTAGGTCCTCTTTCCAGGGGTTCGACCAGATCCGTCAACCTCCAGCAACGAGGCTGAGCTCTCTTGCCGCTCAGCCACAATGTAATGCTACAATTA
>JAHWFP010114726.1:59240-71939 GCA_023313725.1 Lithobius niger | reverse complement strand
TGGTTGAAAGTGATCAGGGATCTGGAAGATTGTCCTTGAAAAGAGTGTGTCGGAAGGTCTCGTATGCTTTATGATGGCGGCGTGTTTCAGGTTGGCGGAAAGTCAGGAGAATGTTTAGGTTGACAGACCATCCTGGAGAGATTCGTTTCGGCAGTCCCGAGGGGGTCGGCTTCAGCGGCTTAGATGTCGTCCTCTGAGGGAGCTATGAATACTGTCAGCGGTAGAGGAATGATGACAAATGGGGAAGTTTGGCATTGTTTTTTTTTTTTTTATATAGGGTGGTTGATTGAAGGGTTGATTAACATCGAACGGAATGGAGTGGTGAGGAATGAGGAATCGCAGGGTCATCAAGTGGTGTCAATGAGAGACGTCATTCCGGCCTGAAGTTTGTGAAGGTAGTTGAAATTTAGAATTTGTGATTTATGGTCTTGTAGTAAAAGTGAAACCGTAGCCCTTGGCAGAGGTGCGGCAATCCAGGCATGGAAGTTTTCTAGTCTGGGTAAGGGACATCCTACGCATTTCCCGGATAGCAGGAATGAAGGTTGTAGCGTTGTCCCATTGCCAAACTTGGCGGGCGACATAGGACTCCTTAGGCATGGCTTGGTTTGCACGGATCCATTCTTGTGCCAGTTGGTGGTGTTCTCGTCGAGCGAGTTCGGGGAGAACGGGTGGATGGTCGATGGGGTTGTAAAGGTGAACGTCAGCTGGAATTGCGGTGTTCCTGACGATGTATTCCATCTTGGAAGTAGTTTCTGTTGTTTGAGTGCCTCGAGTGGTGAGACGAATAGGCTTACGTGGAAGTGCGGGTCTGTGAATTTTGACGATGGGTTGACGAGAAGTTGAAATGGGTAGGGGAGATAGGAGTCGGAGTCTGGCGTCAGAAAGTTCAATTTTACGTCGCATTTTCGTGTTGCTGGTCGTTAAGTTCTGTATGTTCAGCTTATAAGCGTCGATCAACTTCCGGGCATTAGCAAGTTTGGTTTCAAGGCTAGCGCAGTGAGATGCAATGGGCTTGCAGTTTTGTCGAAAGCGATTCATTTCTTTTTCATTGAGATCAAGTTTCAGTGCGGTTACGTTGAAGAGAAAACTACAGTCACTATAGTTCGAAAGGGGGTTGGCAGGAAAGGGACTTGCGTCAAGCCCAAATGACGACGGGTTAGGAGTAGAAGAAGTGTTCGTTTCCATGGTAGTCGTAGAAGGGTCCGGGTAGGTAGATGAGGAGGTGACAGTTGCCAGAATAGTGGATGGTTTCATAATGGGTTGAATTGAGGCAGGGGAACTTCATTTGATGGCGTCGTACATTCACGGGCTTTTTTGTTTCTCATCCGAGTTGACCGATCCAGAGATTTCTTGTTGTACAGTTGAATTAGTGGCCAGTCGGAAAGAGATATGGTTAGGCAGATCGAACAGGGGTCATTGTTGAAGTCGCAATGACGGTGGCGTTGACACGCTGTGTGTGGGTCGTGACGTTTCTTTGAAGATACAATCCCCGCACATTTGCAGACATCAGGTTTTCGGGCAGTTCTTGGGTCCCAACCTCTGACGAGGGACGGTGATTTACCACCACGGACTTTGGGTGACATGGATACGGAGTGGTAACCAGGGAACTGTGAGGAGCGTAGGAAAAAACCCTATCCGGGCCGACGAGGAACCCCAGCGCGGGAGATGGGTAGAGGGTCGCGGCAGGTGGAAAGCCCTAAGGCGGGAAGGAGAAACAGCCACAACATAGAGTTGAAAAGGGGAGACAATCATCGTGAACGATGTGCAGAGGTGGTAAAATAGTTAGCACAACTAGAAGTAGTTTGTTAGGAAGACGAGGTGGTGAGATTAAGTTAGAGTGGATCAACAATAATGATGATGTGGTAATGGTTCAGCCCTCAAGACGTGGGTTGGCCACTGACGAGATGAGCCCCAGAGTGGTCAAGAGTAGTTGACATGATTTTAATTAGCAGACGAGTCAACCGTGAATGATGTTAATGGCTTAGAGTGCGATTCCTATTACAATCGCTTGTCAGGAATACTGAATACGTGTTAACAGTCAGACATGGCACAATTGAGCGTGGCAGCGTTGAGAAAGGCAGCAGATAAGAAAGGTGGTAAGTAACATGACTCACACATGAGGCGTGGAATCAATTTTGGATGAAACGAGTGGTGGTAATGTAGAGAGTTCCCAACATGGTTTAAATAAGGGTTGGTCAAGGGAGGAATGGGACAGTTGGCGGAGTGTGCAGAACGGTTGCCAGAGTCGTGTCTAGACGAGGGACTCCCGTGGCCGAGACGAAAAGTTGGAGGAGCGAACGGGGTTCGTTGTCCAAGGGTGTGACAGGTTGAAAGCGGTTTCCGTTGATGAAGCGTGGCAAGGGTCATGTATGTGGAGTGGTCGTAGGATGAACACATGAGAAAGGAGCACGAACAGAGTTATAAAGGGGCAACCTATATAGCGTTGGGAAACCTTGTTGGATTCATATCATTTACTGGAAGCCAGGACATGGTAAAGTAGAGACACCTCAAGTTGGCAAGCAGCAAGTTCATAATCCAATAAGTTTCAAAGGGGTGCTCATGGAAGGCGTTTACGTAATTGTTGCCGAGGTGGTTATGTGGTAGGACAACAATGCTGGGGTTTTCAGGCACAAGGCTGGCCGGAGGTGTTGAAAGGGTCGAACGGATGAGTCCATAATGACAGAGTCAATGAAAGCGTGTTCGACAAAGGAGGTGCTGATGTGTACAGCGCCCGGTATTCCCAGGCGGTTACCTATCCGAGTACAAATCGGGCCAGGTGCTGCATAACTTCGGTGATAGGGCGAGAACCAGCGTTTACGGCATGGTATGGCCGTGGACTGTTCATGTTATTGTTTTCGTTGGGCTAAGAATTGCCTATAATTGGCGAAGGTTTGCTTGTGTTCGGCGAACGTTCCGTGAGGGGTGTGCGTACACTGAAGGCCAGTTGTCGTTCGGCGAAGGTTGTGTATACGTTCGGCGAAAGCCTGTCTACGTTCGGCGAGGGTTGAGCGTTCGGCGAAGGCTTGCTTACGTTCGGCGAAGGCTTGTGCGTTCGGCGAAGGTTGGCTGTATTCGGCGAAGGTTGAGCGTTCGGCGAAGGCTTGACTAATGGTGGAGGTTCTCTTCCCTTGGACTTGTGGTGAAGGTTCAGGGGAGGGTTTTCATTGCTTGTATGTGTTCGTTGAACCTGTGGTTTGGGGCATTTCGACGAACTTCAGGCATTTTCGGTGGGCTGGTACAATTAAGAGGCGATCCGTCATAATGTGACGTTATAAGCGCCAACCTCAGTCACGGTGCAGTGGTCCGGGTTGCCACTGCACCACACATTACAGAGAAGTTATTCAAACCCCAAATCTAAATCATGTCATACATCTGTACCTCCTGCAAGAATTGAAAAATACCGGACAGGAGTACAGACTTATCGCCCAACTCACGCGCAATGTCATGCGGAAGATGGAAACGATGACGAAAATGGAAAACAATGGAAAAGTCGACCCGGTTCGTTGTCCAGAAGGTCCAGGAAGGGGCAGGCGACGATCATGAGGAAAAGCTGCTGGGCTCATCTTGTAATTCAGATGGATCGATCATCAAAAAGGTAGTTAGAGCAGCGAAGACATGTTTGGACCATGGCAAAGCAGAGGGTTCGGTGAAGGCTTGTTATGCGGTGAGAGACCCGTGGCTGTCAGCAAAGGCTGGTAGTTTTTCCCTTTCGCCGAAGGTAGTGTTCGGCGAAAGATTAGTGGCTTTCGGCGAAGGTTGCGTTCGGCGAAGGCTAGCTTACGTTCGGCGAAAGCTTGTGGTGTTCGGCGAAAGGTAAAATCGGCAAGGGTGGAAGACTTGTACTTCAAGCTAGGCAAAGACACTTTTGGCGAACATGGGCATCCGTCAGGTGCTGAAGGGAACCAGTTCATCAATGAGGAATCATCTTTATGGTTTTCCGACAAGCGTAGGAAAGTGAAGTCAGATGGTGAAATGCAGCAGAGCAAACATCAGGGAGGTTTCTTTCGGCGAACGGTGTCTTTCGGCGAACGTCGAAGCGAGAGGGTAACAATGGCGGTGTGTCGCAGCTGGAGGCTGGGGGAAAAGAGATGGTTGGCTAACGCCGTAATACCATTTATGGAGGGTCTGCACGTGCTGGCGCATGCGCAGATGGGCGGTTCAGCTGGGCGTATCGAGAGAGTTTTGAATCCTCCAGGGTAACAAGCACTCAGGAACTGAATGCAATTAAATTTACAGGTAGTGTGATATTTTCAGCCGGCAACTAGAAAAACATTTTTAGCCGGCCAGACTGGGGGCCAGCAAAATGTTCTTATTATTATATTATTATAGTACAAAGAGACTGCAGTGCCTTTTATGTTGGAGATACGTAAAAAGGAATTCGTTGCCGTGTCAAGCAGCACATGGCAAAAACCAGCAGAATAAAAACAAACGGTATTGCACTACGCCATATGGAAAAGCACCACAAGATCGACTGGGAAGGCACGGAAACCCTCCTTGTGTCTAACTCGAACACAGAGCTACATTTGAGGAGCCTGGAGTCCCTGGCTATTCAACTCCACATCCGAAAGAAGACTGAACTGATGAATATCCACGGACCATCCAATCCTGGAGTACAGTCTTTGCTCTGTAGTGACTTTAATTCCGAGCTACGTGAGAAGTGGCTAACCGGCCTTACAAGTAGTGGAGGCTACGCTCGGCGCCGATTCAAAAAGCAGACAATCGAACACGGTAATGACATAGTGACATGAATTTTCTGTTATTGCCTGATGAAAACTGTCATCCGAGTCCCTACAATCCAGATAATTCACTGTCGAAAATTTGCAGAAGATATTGGTGAACATATCTTTTTTGTTTTTGAAATTTTGCGTAAACTGTGCGATTGAAGATAATTCCTGATTTTCAAAGTAAACGACACGACCAGTTAGAGATTCGGAAGAAGGAGCCTGAAGAAAAGAGGCTAAAAGATGGAACATTTGTTGTTTCAGTGAGTGGGGTTGCCTCTTTTTCTGGTACAGCTGGCTTTCTTTCATCCTGTGGGTGGGTAGAAATGCTCAAATAGGATTCCAGGTAGGGTGCGGGTATTTGGGGGTTTCTAAAATACCGTTTAATCCCATGCATTTGGAGGGTCTTTGAACTTTTTTGACTTTTCGTAACAGAGTAGGTGATTAGTTCAACAGGGACACTTGACAGGGGGCTGCGTGTACATGGTGGTTTTCACCTACGGGCTTGGACGTCGGATTGGTTGGATTATGTGTTCTGGCTACTCAAGGAGAAGAAACCTCCGTTTAGCATCAAGAAAGTGCGCTTCAGCAGTTTCTTTCCGTAATGATTTGTATTTCATAAGTTTCACTTCATTCTTCACAATCGAGCGAGCTGGATCTTTGGATGTCCGGATAATTATGGGATGGCCCCGCTCAGTCTGTGATGGCCTCGAGTATGGGGCCTATTTAAGGAATTCACACACACTAGCTATAAACGCATCGTCCACGTAATGTCACCACAGAACTCCGGTGACGACGTTACGTGGACAACACCTGCCGCCTACTGTGCGTGACAATGTGCCCAAAGTGCTTGAAACGTTCAACAGCTGGAACTAACATCTTGAGTTTTTTGTAGAGACATAAAGTAACCGCCAAATGCCTTTCCTTGATGTACAAATTGCCCACATACTCTTAAACCGTCGCCGAGTTCCTGGTGTTTCCCATATCCTGGCTCAGTCTTGTCCTCACTCCTTTCCGAGTCTTTCCTATGTTCACAGCACTGCAGCCCTTGCATAGAACATGGTACACTCCTTCACTCATACTGAATCAGCATATGGGAAATGCCAGGAACAGAAAGGAAGACAACAGCATTGTGGCCCATTGCACGAGACGATCACCTTCGGTATCTACAATCAATTCGCAATACAGTATTATTCGGCACACAAGGTCCCCCTTATGAATCTTCAAGGCCCAGCCAATCCTAATGTGTTGCACCTAGTAAACCGTGAGCTTGACGCTTTGTTGCTGAGGTAGTGGAATATTGACGACATTGTGGGACATCGGCCCAGTAAATATCAAAGGCCACACTCGCGTATGTCTTCGAACTTGAAAGCAGACGATGTAAACAAAAAAGATGTAGCCAGAGTTCAGATAAAGCCCAATTTTACCTGGAGAGGAGGTCAAAATTGGTTTCTATTGCGTAAAGGGGAAAATTACACTACTTGTAAATTTCTTGCATTCAGTTCCTGATGCTCTGTTACCCTGGAGCAATCTAATTTGTCTTGATACGTCCAGCTCGTACACCCAGGTGGCGTGCGCAGCCCTCCTGTAAATGGCGTTCGAACGAGCAGTATGCCATCTCTTTTCCTCTAGATATATGACGATTGGTGGCTCAATAGGGGAGGTTGGGTGGTAGTGTATTTTTCCCTTTTAGGCAATAGAAACCAATTTTGACCTCCTCTCCAGGTAAAATTGGGCTTTTTCTGAACTCTGGCTACATCTTTTTTGTTTACATCGTCTGCTTTCAAGTTCGAAGACATACGCAAGTGTGGCCTTTGATATTTACTGGGCCGATGTCCCACACTGTCGTCAATATTCCACTACCTCAGCAACAAAGCGTCAAGCTCACGGTTTACTAGGTGCAACACATTAGGATTGGCTGGGCCTTGAAGATTCATAAGGGGGACCTTGTGCGCCGAATAATACTGTATTGCGAATTGATTGTAGATACCGAAGGTGATCGTCTCATGCAATGGGCCACAATGCTGTTGTCTTCCTTTCTGTTCCTGGCATTTCCCATATGCTGATTCAGTATGAGTGAAGGAGTGTACCATGTTCTATGCAAGGGCTGCAGTGCTGTGAACATAGGAAAGACTCGGAAAGGAGTGAGGACAAGACTGAGCCAGGATATGGGAAACACCAGGAACTCGGCGACGGTTTAAGAGTATGTGGGCAATTTGTACATCAAGGAAAGGCATTTGGCGGTTACTTTATGTCTCTACAAAAAACTCAAGATGTTAGTTCCAGCTGTTGAACGTTTCAAGCACTTTGGGCACATTGTCACGCACAGTAGCCGTAGGTGTTGTCCACGTAACGTCGTCACCGGAGTTCTGTGGTGACATTACGTGGACGATGCGTTTATAGCTAGTGTGTGTGAATTCCTTAAATAGGCCCCATACTCGAAGCCATCACAGACTGAGCGGGGCCATCCCATAATTATCCGGACATCCAAAGATCCAGCTCGCTCGATTGTGAAGAATGAAGTGAAACTTATGAAATACAAATCATTACGGAAAGAAACTGCTGAAGCGCACTTTCTTGACGCTAAACGGAGGTTTCTTCTCCTTGAGTAGCCAGAACACATAATCCAACCAATCCGACGAAAGATAAAATTGGGCTTTCTAGTTGCCCGGGAGGAAAAATACACTACCTGTAAATTTTTTGCATTTTAGCTGACCTCGTCAGTTAGGTGGCGGGAACCATGGTGACGGGTCCCCAATGCGAGCTGGGTGAACGGGTGTAACAGGATACCATTCTGTGTGGCCAGGTAAATGATTGCGTTAAGCCATCTGATTGGGGAGAGAATGTGCCCGTGCTGAAGCGTGTCAGCGAGGTAGTTCGTTGTTTGATTCCTCCGGGTGGGGGAAGGATTTTTTTTTTTTTTTTTTTTTTACCTTTAGTTGATGGGAATCCCGGTGCTTGAGGACTGGCTGGTGTCTTGAACGAGTCGTTGGTTGAATGGCGTTGTGGTTTTCTGAGTTTAGAGTGGTTTGAGAGAAGTGTCAAATTTAGGAGAGTTCATGCAAAATTCGGCGGGTTGGAATTTCGAGCTTGAGTGGTTGTAAGTTACCTCAGCAAAGGTTCACAGATCACATAAGAGTCAATATTCCGTGACGTAATGTTGCTTGGAGACGTTGTTCAGTGACCTGAAAGGCCTTGAAGATAGAGAGTTGGTTTTTCGATGTGTTGGTTGCGGAATTTTAAATGTTCCTAAAAACTGTAGAATGTGAGGTCGTAAGTGATCCCAGATGGATGTTATAGGATTACGTAAGAGTCCACATTCTGAGACAGAAAAGGGGGGGGGGGGGCAGGGGTTTGAGAAAATTGTTAATGTTTACGGTCTGACGATGACATAGAAGCTGTAGCCTTTGGCTTTGGTCTAGCAGGATAAGCATGGAAGTTGGCAAGTGCGAGTTTGAGATAGGTGGAGCATCTCAGGCTTGCAAGGGGTGAAATTGGGTCTGTTGTCGAATTGCCACAGTTGACGTGCGATGTAGGTCTCCTGTGGCAGTGCTAAGTTTGCGCGAAACCATTCGTTTCCTATGGCGGCATGTTTTCTTCTTTCGTTTTCCGGGAGAAGGGAGGGACGATGTTGTCGGAAGTCTTTGGTGGACGCTGTTGGTACTTCACAGTGTGGCGGCCGACACGTACTTCCAATAAGGGTTGAGCATCGATGATCTGCGTTTCTAGATTGGTTGCTTGTGGTTTTGCGACCGGCTGAACGGACTTTCTTTTTGGAGGTTGAGGGTGATGGATCTTGACGATGGATCTTTTCCCTCAGAGGGGTAGAGGTGAAAGACGGCGGAATCTGGCGTCCGCGAGTTCAACACGTTTTCGTAAATTTTAGTTACTGGCTAGATGAAGGGCAATGTTGGTTCCTGAATGATTTTGTTTGCACAGTTTAACTTTGATTTCATCTCGGAAAAACTTTTTGCGATGGGGGTGCAGTTCTTCATGAGTCTTGTTTGTTCTTTTTTGTTCAAGTTAGTTTGTGGCGGAGAACGCCGTGTAAGAATGACTTGTGATGGAACGTTGAGGATGGAGATTTCTTGTTTGCACTCGAATCGAGTCCAAAGGATTCATCGGTCGTGGTATCAGGATTTGTAGCCCTTGATGCGTTTGTTGAAATCAGGTTTTCGGCAGCACGACCTTCGACGGGAGGATCTTTGGGCTGATTGGTGGTTTTGTTGGGAGTCGACAAAGTTTTGGTGCAAGAATGGGAGGCCCGGATTGTTTGGGTAAAGGCACTGGGACATTTGATTGTAGAGGTACGGACGATGCACTAGAAGCTTTTACTTTAGCTCTTCTGTCCTTGATTTGACGAGATTGTTTCGCTGCTGCGATGTTTTTGCGGCGGATGAGTGCTCAGTCGTCTGATTCAATGGTTAAGCAAACCGAGCAGGGATTGTTGTCATAACACAGAGTTGATGGTTTTGACAGGCTGCATGAGGGTCGTGACGTGTCACCTTGGCTATAATGGGTGCACAACTGCCAAACTCCGGAGGTCGGATTTTAGCGGGATCCAGATTTTGTTGTGACGAAGTTTGCATTTTGCCGTCTCGGGTGCGGGCCATGATACCAAGTTCTGGAGAACGAACGGGTGTGGAAGGCAGGAATAGGGGAGGGTTGATCTTGACAGGCGAAAGCTGATGCGCGGAAAGATGAGAGGTGATTGAAAGAGACCAAAACCTTCAACGTGACGAAGGAATGGAGGAGACATCGGACGAGAGATTTGCGGCGGAAGGGAAGGGTGAGCCGGCCGAGAATTCGGTTGAGAGTCAGGAGAGTTTGGTGTGGCGGTTTGCCTGAAAAGAAGCTAGTTTGATTGGGGTTTCATGCGGGTGTGCGTCGGGCGAAGGCGAATCCTTGGAGGCAGCGAACGCTTGGTTGAAGTTGTCACGCGGATGCGAGGATCCTCAAGTGGCGGGTCGGATGGACGTTATTTGAATTGAAGGTGGTTGGCGATTGCCGAGAATGCGAGGGAGTAATTCAGTTGAGTTAGGTCGCAGAACAGCATGATGTAGAAAAGGGAATAATGGGGCGAAGGGGCCGTCATTGAACGTCAGGGCGAACACGAGCGCTTCAGGAAAAGTGTGTAGGCCAATGAGAAGATGGAGAAACGATGAAGTGGGGGGTTTTCCGGAGAAGGACGGCAAGGTAAGGCGTTCGTTTCAGCGAATGATGCAGCGAACGCAAATGCATCATGAGGCGACCGAGGTACAGGAGCGGGTGGCCGTGTGGATGAGCAGGAATCCAGACTATGGAGGTTGAGAGGATGGAAAGGTAGGATGGGGAACGTGGCGTGTGGCAACGAGAGAACAAACGGTATGCCAGTGTCGGCGAGTGCGTGAGAGATATGAACGTGAGAGATCGGTGGTCCGGGCCGGTGGTGAACGCTTGTGTCGGGCGGCTGGGAGCAGGGCAAACACATGTTTTCGTTGATGGAGAATGCTAGATTGATTTTTACGGAGCGGCGAATACTTCTGAAAACGAACGCTTGGGCGAATGCTGTTGCGAACGAGGAAGATCGATGTTCGGTGATTGGAGAATGCTTGGCTTGGGTGAACGAGGGAAGGGCGAGTATCCGACAAGAGATGAGCGACGGTTGTGGGATCAGCATCACATTGGGCAAGTCATGAAGAGAGCGGCAGGTGAGATGACGATGTGAGAATCGAACAGCCGCGGTATGTAGGGATGGTGCCTTAGACGTGCAGCATGTGGTTTGGAGATGACTGCTTCCAGTAGCGAATGTAGTACAGTTGATTAGATGCAAGACGTGGCAGGGAGTGAGTATGGCTTGCTGTTTGGATGAAGATGAATGTTACAACGAATGCGAATGCATTGACAAGTACAGCGCAGAGTATTGGAAAGCGGAACGTGTATTGGGTTATGGTGAACGGCGAACGCTATGGTTGTTGCAAGGCGAATGGTGAACGCTCAGCAGTCAAGTAGATGAGCGCAGGCGGCAGGTTAGGCGAACGTTCGAGAACGGCGAATGCTTCTCCAACGCAGGAGGCTGAGAAGGGTGACTAACGTGCGAATACTTGATGACGAATACGTGAAGATGCGGCGAATGCTTGCTTGTAGATGGGTAACAGTGGCAGTGTGGTCTTGCCAGAGGCTGGAGGAAAAGAGCGGTAGCAGAGTTCAGCATAGCTGTCTGAAGAAGTTGATCTGGACGGTGCTGGAAGAAGAAGACCCTGACAATGGGCTGGCCAAGGTGTAGAGAGGAACCAGAAGCCTCCTTCAGCACGTTATCTCTCTCTTCCTCACAATGTGATCCGAGTCTCCCGATTCGCTCCTTTCCTTCTACTTCTACTTATTGTTCGGTTACAAATGGAGCCGGTTCATCTACACAAGCAGTGTGCTTCAAATGACCATAAGGCTCCAAGCAATAAAAAGTTATAAGTGTCACCAGGATTTTCATCCACAGCGACTTAAAATTTGCTGTTCATCAAAATTAAAATGCTGCAGGTGATTGCTTTAGTTACGGCAAGAGCTGCTGTGGGCCTTCTTGCACATTCTTGGGACTGTTGGTCTTCACCAAATATTTAACAGGTTGAGCTATTGACTAAAGATAAGCAGGATTTGAAAGCTTTTGGAAAAACTTCTGGGTGTATTGGGGTAAAAATTCACTCCTGTGTAACCAAGAACCCAAGAATTTTTTTCGTGGCATTAAAAAGATTGGTTTTCACCACATGAATAGAAAGTAACTTTTTAATATAGAAAAATTCCATAAGAGTTGAATACACAGCCTTCCTCAATGGGAAGGATGGAGAGAAAATTCCTCATTCAGAGGTTCATTACAGTCATCACGTGTATACTAAATGTTAAGTTCAAGCCGACGAAGTCGAGCAGAATTGGCACCAGTGAATTAGTAGCCTATGGCCAAGTTTCGAAGTTTCTCCAGGCCCAAACATTATAAACTTAAAAACTAAAATGCGCACCAGTAACTAGTCTGAGACAATGTTAAAAAAATTCTAAGCGACAAATTATTTATTAAATGTACATTAAGACCGATGCAAACCTATTTATGTTGCCTTTTGGTCTTAAATGTCAGATTGCCTAAGCGGGAAATTGAGCCTAAAATCTTTGAAACCAAAGGCTGCAGTCCTACCGCTAAAGTATGGCTTAATGGTAGGACTTCGGTCTTTGGTTTCAAAGGTCGTAGGCTTATTCTTCGCTAAATCAGTACAATTTTTTAAGTCCAAAAGGCAACGTAATCTGTTTACACCTGTATTTATTTAACACTTCTCGGCTTTCCGTCTTGTTTATTGAAGCGCCATCTAATGCAAATGGCCTACTTCAAGTCTCACTAATACGAGTAGCCACATAGTACCGTTTGGCATAGAAAACAGATGGCAAATTACGTTTTAACCCCATTTGCCAAATAGACGACTAGCAACCCTCTCCAACGTCGGTCGCCACTCGGTGAATGAATATCAATAGCTGACGACTTGAATTTAGCCGTACTCATCAAAAAGGCAAATAGCAATATCTCAGTAACTGTACAAGATAGAGACTAACAGTTTGCGATGTTGTGCTCAGCTTTACAAGAGCTATAGCCTACAGTAGACCTATCTGCAATAAAACTGGGTTAAAGAAAATTATACAATTTTGTAACTGTATAAATTAGACCAACCGTTGATCGCTGAATATGTATTTGGTATATGGCAAACAAAAATTCTAACATGGCGAGAACTTTCTCAGCTCTACTGGATTGACATTCGAGAGGGTTGACTACTAGCAAATAGCAATACAGACTTGACACTCCAAATTCTTGGGAACCATACAAGGTACAGACTAATGGTTGGGCTCAGATTTGCAAGGGCTACATGACAACTCGAAAAACATCGCTGCAATTCATACTGTGAAAAGATCGATCCGTTATAAAAACACTACGAAATACGCAAAACTTCACAACACGGACTCACACTTA
>JAHWFP010114726.1:0-49240 GCA_023313725.1 Lithobius niger | reverse complement strand
CTAGCGGTTACATGGAGGTTCTCACATCGCTTTGAGATCTCGCATCGATGTGAAGAGGTGGATTAAGTGAAGGCGACGTGACGTTGCTTTGACGGGGGTACATGGACCTTCTCAAGTCGATTTGAGTTTAAAGCGCCCTGAACTCAAGTCGACTTGAGAAGGTCCATGTACCCTCAGTGTATGACTAGTAAGGCTAGATTCCAAATTTGGTTTAAAGATGTTTACTTTTGACGGAGTTATAAGCTCTCAAAGTTGAGAGTTTAACAGCGATCCTAGGTCGACCCTTACTAACACTGGCTATCGCCAGTGTTAATAACACCAAGCACTTATCTGTAAGATCGAGCGGATGCCCGGTTATTAGGTTTGCTGCCGAAAAATCTCGTCCTTGCTTACCAGATTACAGACGGTGTGAACTTTGATGCACACGGGAGAGCTTTTAGGACGTAAGAGACCCCCTCCTTAAGGGGTTTCCTTATATACTAAATCCTTATCTATCCAATTATCGGGCTAGTCAATCAAAATCATATTGTTTGTTGCAAGAATTCCTTTATAATTCACGTGCTGCCAAATATATTTGGGCCATCTGTATTCCAAGTCACTCAACATCACTCTGACCGGAAATTTCTTCTCGCTTGGTTGACTTTGCTAAAGAATTATATTGGGCTGTCAATCAATTGTTTCAAGTGGGGATACATAGGAAGTCGACGCGACTGTAATTTAGGTTACCTCTTCCATAATTAAACTAAAAGGGTTCTTAATTGGTTTTTGGTAGAATGTCTACTTAACCTACCAACATCCTGCCTTTACAATTTGTGGAATCCTTCTGAGTTATTCTACAAAGAAAACCAACACCACCTGTCTTTAGGTTTTAATTATATTTCGGCTCTTTTGAGCGAACACCTGTCTTCATAGAAATATCATGTCTGTACATGCGCTATTTTGATTACTGGTAATTGTGAATATATCAATAATATATCAATAATCATGTATGCTTTAATTAAGCATTAATAATCGCATTAATTTTAGCATAATATGCGATAAATCCACTACACTAGGGACCGTACTAGGGAAGTGGTGGCAAACTCCCATATACAAAGTGCTGGGACTCTTCACTGGGACCATAAAGAGCAAAATGTGCATTGGCTTTGCCTTGGCTTCATTTAGTGTTATTAAAGGCCAAATTGAACTACTACTATTGAAGATAAATTACATCATAGTATTCACCTTTATTTATGTTACACCTACATTTTTGGGGGCCCATCCTGACAGATTTATAGCCCGTGTAATCTGCCAAAGCTGCACACCTCTCGCATGCGAAAGTGAACCTCAAATCTTTATTTCTGTTGGGAAGAAACTGTTTCACACAGCACTTTATTTTTGGGAGGCCGTCTACGTGGATTTCAACCCGTGTAACCTGGCCCTAGTTACATACCTCTCGCATGCCAGAACGAATTCTCTATTCCCATTTTATATGTGATGTAATTTTTTTGGGTGGAACAATGACAATTCAGATTAGTGCACTGCCAGCTAAAGTAAAAGTTGTATGTCATGCAATCCACCACAGCACCAAAGGGGTAGCATCCAAGGACCTTTTGCTCTTATTAGCACCTTTACACTAATAACATGAGAGGCAGGCAACCAGGAGTATCGGATTAGGTTGTACTCGGTTGTGACTTCATGATTAGAAGCAGTGGTGTTGGCTGGAGGGTAGGCATCAGTGACATTCGCGTCTTTTCTACTCAACAAGAGAATAAGACCTGTACAAATTTTAAATGGCATCCAACAAAGCGGGATGTACTCGGGAAGAAAACGATTGGAGGGCAATAATAGAAGGCCACATCAACAAGGCCCATTGCTCCCCGTGTTTTAGCTTACAAAATATTTGAGGAGGGGCACTGGATTGAATTGGAGCATCTGCATTCCTTATAAAGCAGCCGATCTCGGTATACAAAATATTATGGAGGACCAGATCGAAATTGGTTACACAAGGCATGATTTCGAAGGGGATAGGATCCTGGAGCGCTCCTCAAGCATTGGTCCCAAAGCAGGGGGAGAGGGGGGCATGGATCAATGAAATGTTGCATAGGTTTCCGTGCCGTAAACTTGAAAATCCCCGATCGACGCGATGGTATACAATAGGATTGACCAAGTGTTTGCCAAGTTGGGGAGAGCAAATTATTCAGCATTCTGGATTTAAGGGGAGGCTACCTACAGATAACTCTCTCAGTACTCTCAAATCTACCCCAAAACAAAACTTGTTAAGATTCCCGCCAAGCTTTTCGACCGTGTGAAGTCGTGATACCAAGCTCTTTCGCCAAGCTAATCCACGAGTAATAGTTCGAAAGTTATTACTGCGCAATTTTCAATTATTTCATTTAACGTTTGAAGTCTTAGTCGGTGGGATTAGCTTGGCGAAAGAGCTTGGCATTTGATATCACGACTTCACACGGCCGAAAAGCTTGGCGGGAATCCTTAACAAGTTTTCATTTGGGGTAGATATCAGCTGTTTTTGGTCCAAATTGATAAAATCCATTTGTATGAGATACACCAATCTAGTTTTCTGGTCCATTTCCTTTTTTTTTGTTGTTTTTCGTTACATTTTGAGGAAAGCAGACACCCTTTTTATATGAGAGCATAGTAACTAGCATTGTACCCAGCTTCGCCCGGGGATTTGTTTGACCTGTGGTTGTTTCTAAGTATTTGCGCGGTGCTGCCCCACCAACGAGCATTCCCCGTTCAGGCTCTTTCTCCACTCCCATTAGCGTGCGAAAAATAATTATCCTTCGTATATGACGTCCTTTGGCATGACAGCGCAGAGCAAATTGTTAGGTAACTGTGTGCCATTTTCAACTTCTTTTCAGGGCAACAACGTCCCAGTTTCGCCTTCAAGTCAAAGAACTGACTCGCATGTTTTTATTGTTCATTGTTGCTTCATTTCTGCTATGAGACTTTGGGTTTATAATGTAAGATGAAGACAACGGATTTATTTATTGTTCAGTTTGGTATTGTTGCTTAATAACAATGTTTAAAACAATGTAAAACAATCAATTTAGTCGTTTGGAGCTCCCTAACCCCTGAACCAATTGGAAAGGTCCATATGAAAAGGGCACATCTCCATAACAATACCTATAAAATGAGCTAAAAACCAGCTTTATTCACCGCATGGAAGAATTTATTTTCGTGATACAAAAAAAGCATTACTAGTAGCCAGTAGTAAGTAATAAGGCAAATATCAACGTTGTCGTTTTTTTCAACAAGAAAACGGTAAGCTGTGTCCTTAATAGTGACTTTTATGTTGTCAGAAGACCAAAGTCTCCCAATTAATAACAAGTTTCAGCCTTTTCTGTCACATAGTTATTTATTCTCTAGGTACTTAAGGCCTTGCAGCCCCTTGCAGCCTCATTCTGGGAGCTAGTCCCTAATCAGCTAAGAACTCTTCCGAAAACAGCCAAACTACTGTAAAGACACAAACTAAACCAAACCACCTTTGCTGTGTCTCATATATACATATTATCTGGATGTTATCGTTTTATCTTGGCGGGTCACAGGATTCAATACCTTCAGGAGAAGTTTTTATTTTTTCTTCATTTTGGTTTTAATAATGTATCGGTGTGCTTTACGAGATACATTAGTCCTGGACGACAGCTTACATGGAATCTGCGTAATTTATGTTGACGACTTAAGCGTGTTTTCCGAAATACACCAGGAGTACATAAAAAACATTGCACAGGTTAATGGCAAATATTCAGAAAGTTGCCTTTCGTGTTCAGGAATTCATGTACCTGGGGCACATGTTAAAGCCCGGTGCTATTCACCCATAGCAGGAAAATGGAGTCGGGCTTAAAGGATAGAAGATTATTAAGTTTATGCGGTTCTGATAGGCAACTCATTCTGTCCTTTACAATGCCATGGCACCCCTCTTCAATCTGTTGGAAAAGACGTAAGGTTGCATTGGGGTGAAGAGTACCAGTCAGCGACTGACCGCCTCTCGGAGCAACTCGTTGATTGTACTCTGAAATTACGGATATGACCCAACATTTTATATAACTGACGCTTAGCCGCAGGGCTGTTGGCCATTGTGTCCCAGCATGCACTGGGGTAAGGAATAAAACTGGTGTCCTTGCGGGGAGACGAACCAGCAAAGCTGAATCTCGGTATACAGCGACAGACATATAACTCGCAACAAGTTCAGGGGATTCATGCACAACACCCTCTTTTTGAAAACTGACCATGCTCCGTTTAAGTGGCTAATGAAATTACCCAATCCTACTGGCTGGGTAGCCAGATGACTGCAAGCGATGGATTTCATGGTCATCCATAGGAAAGGGAAGGAAAACTCGTCAGCCGACTACACGTCACGTTTTTACTACGACAACGACGACGACGAAAATGAGGAGCAAGACGAAGACAGATCAACTGCAAGAGAGCAAAATGGGCTCAAGATGTGCAAAAACTGAACAACCACATGAGGAAACTCTACTCAGCAGGCAAGCATTAGTAGATAGGTTACAACTACGCTATGAACAACACCAGCAAAGTGATGGAAGCCAATTTCAGAACTCCCAAGTCAAGATTGGGTTGCACCAGAACTGATATGCGACAGAAAAAAACGTCAGACTGCAAGAAGGCATTGAAGAGCAAACTTCGGCAGCCGTGCCATTTGTACTACGGACAGCGGTTATAAATGCGCAGATGATTCAACAAGGACAGACCACTGCGGTTAGATGCAAAAGCAAGCAACAGCCAAGCTGGAATTACGAGCAGGACGCACAGAAAGGAAAAATGCCGATGTTAAGCTAGTTGATACGAACTTACTAAATTTTCCAACTTTGGAAGAAATAAAGGAAGGTCAACGTCATGACAAGGGCATACAATGCCGGAATCGAAAGTTTTTGAAGGAGAATGGGGCTACGACAACACAACCACAGGAGAGCGTGGGTGCCTATTTTGTATCAAATCAACACGCCATCCCTTACAGCATAGGGAGCCATGCCCACCTGTGCTTGTGTTGTACTAATATACATACAGACCACAGGTGCAGGGTTTCTCCATACCACAGTATTCATCCCAGTGGCACTACAGTCACGGTGTGTCTAGGTGGTCTACCACTCTACTGAAAACACTCAGTTCGGAACTAGTAGTAATAGTAACGTTGTGTAGGGACCAATGACCCAACACAGGAACTGGAAGGGACGGTGAGGTCTGCTAACACCAGTCCCAAATTTAAAACTTTAAAAAATCCAATAGTTTAGAATGTCTTCTAGTTCCACGCCCTAGGCCCTAGGGAACCTTAAGAAACTTATGCAGGTTTACAGATTTTAGCCTGTGTTTAAAAACCTGCAGGGAAGTTAGGGAAACAACCTCCTCCGGTAAAGAGTTCCACGGGCCTACCACGCGCAAGGAAAAAAAGTATTTGCGACAATCCTTCTTGGCGTGGCCGACAACCAGCTTTCACGGGTGTCCCCTAGTCCGATCATTTCCACGGACGTTGAAAAGAAAATTAAGACAAAAGAGCCAGAGCCATTTCTTATGATGGAGTATGTCATGCATAAATCGGCCCCGAGTCGACGCAATTCCAACAATTCAAGATTAAGTCGCCTGAGATGCTCTTCGTATGGCAAATCACGCAAACCTGGTATCCTTGTGGTAAATGATCTCTGAACCGACTCAACATGCCTAATGTCTTTTATCAGGTGAGGCGACCATACCTTGCCAGCATACTCCAAGATAGGCCTCACGAAAACCCGTAATGCCCATGCCATCGTTTGTTGGTCGCCCGAGACAAAACAACATCTGATCATAAAGCCACGGATGCTAGCAGTTGCCACGACCTTATTGCAGTGCAAAATAGATTTAAGGTTTTGGTCAATCCATACTCCAAGATCCTTAATTTGTGGATTACCGGTAAACTTTGTGTTACCCGCAGAATAAACATAGTGACAGTGGTTTTTTCCTAGGTGAAAAATTTCATATTTATTAAAATTTAAAGGCAACTGCCAATTACTAGACCAAGTTGTTACATAATTTAAAGCATCTTGTAAATCATGCATTTCCAACGAACTCCCCACTCGATTATAGAGTCTTGCATCATCTGCAAACTTTGGACTCTTTACACTACCAAAACTTGGACTTAGGTCCAAGATATACAAACGAAGAGCAGGGGGCCGAGAACGGAACCTTGAGGGACTCCACTAATAACCGGCATAAGGCTAGAGCTTGCGCCTCCGTCTGAAACCGATTGTTGCCTGCCGGATGAAATATCCCTAATCCAAGATAAGATTTTACCTCCTATACGCAAACTTGCCAACTTAATACAAAGTTTGGAATGCACTACAGAGTCAAAGGCCTTTTGCAAAGTCCAGTAGAATGACATCGACTGGGATGTCACTGTCGATCGCTACGGTCCAATCATTCATATATGATAGCAATTGAAGCACCGTTGAGCGACCGGGGAGAAAATCAAATTGGTCAGTTGGGAGCAGATCAAACATTTCCAAGTGCGCCATAATATGGGACATGATTATACGCTCCAAGATCCTACAAGGGACACTAGTCAAAGAAATCGGTCGATAATTGTGAGGATCAGCGGCGTTTCCCTTTTTTAAAAAACGTTAAAACTTTGAATGTGTTAAAGGACCACTGTACGTAGGATGGCATGCATGTCAGTGTTACTGACTACATTAGGACATACAAAGTTTGCCGAATGTGTAAGGCAGTATACAGGAAGTGGCCTGGACTGCTCGAAGTCGTGGAACTGACTCCCCGACCTCGGAGCAAGGCGTCTTATGATATGATTGGCCTAGTTGTTAAATCTAAAGCAGGCTACAGACATTTAGATGTAGTGGTATGCAAATTTTCTATATGGCCTGAGAATTTTGGACACTGCAAAAGCGCCACATTTTGAAGATCGGGTAGCCCCACCCGGTTGCTGAGAGATTGAATTTAAAAATTCAAGGTGTATCTGAAATTCCTAGAAGAGGAAGGGGTAGAGGCTAACCATACTACAGCCCAACGGCCCCAATCAGATGCAACTGAGATAATGAACAAGAACATGAAATTACCACCCCCTCGGACAGGGCCGGCTGAATTTTGTTTCTATTGCCTAAATAGAAATACTGTATTTACCAGGTTAGAAACGCCGGTCACTTGGCGGGTGCTTCTATCTGGAGGCAAAAAACGTCACAAGTGCATACCGTAATACCAGCTACTGTTGGCCTTCCAAAACATTTATTATCTTGTAATCCAAAGTAAAAAAAATATGTTTTGCCTCTTAGCACTGTATACTACCTTTATACTGCTTACTTTTTAGCATGTTTAACGAATGGTGCCATAAATAACCAGCAGTGTACGCTGTTCGTCCGTGAAAAATGTTATCGATAGTGCACAGTGCATGCTAAAGCAGCTTTTCGGTTAAATGCTCCAGGCACTCTTCTCAGTACAGGAACATGAAATTGAACCAGAGCTGAGAAGCGATCAATGACACGATCATGGAGGAAGACAGACTTGACCTCAAACGCAGAAAGAAATTGGCTGTTATTACTTAAAAGTTGATTTCAAAATTGGGATATTAACAATTAAAACAACTGAAATCTTGAAAGAGTTACAAGTGTTCATGAATTGTTACAAGAGATGCATGGCGAAAAGTGGGAAAATTAAGATTTTTAACTCGATTTTCACGTGATTTGTATCACTGCTGCTGAATTCGGTAATTGAACGTTTACACTCATTCAGAAATGGGTTTTTTTTTGTTTTAACCTGAAAAAAAAGAAAGGAAATAGTGAAAAGTGCCAACATTTCATATAGGGAGCTTCTAGCTAGGTAGGCACTTATAACCAGATAAATACGGTATACATTACCTGCTAATTCAGCATTCCTTTTTAGAATGACGTCTTTCCCTAGAGGTTTTTAAGTTGTTTAGAACCATCCAGCTGCATGATCCAAGTGCGCAGCTGCACAGTTCTTTAAAAGTTTGGAGAGACGGCTATGTTTCACATTCGCCAGAGTAAACATCGATTGCCGGTATTTTCCATCCTAAAAAAGCGCCGAGGTGTGGCTGATTGCCATCTTTTTTTCCTCTCATAGTGTCAGGTGGTGACTCGAGAGGGGAGGTAGGGTGGGTACAGGTAATGTATATTTCCAATTAGGCAATAGAAACAAAATTCAGCCGGCCCTGCCTAAGGGGCCAGCAATTTCATATTTCTATATATGCCGTTTGGAATATCCATTTAGCATTTACAGTTAGACCGGCGGTGGGCACCACCTTGACGGGCACCCTAGCATTATGACCTGGATACCCCAAAAAGGTACAAACTTGGCACTTTATTGAAAGAAATAACAGAAAAACAGTGAATTTGGATTCTTACCTCGTCAAGGTCACGGCTAGTAGTGAGGGAGACATTTGAGAGAAAGAAGGTAAGGGGAGTGCAGACAGAGGGCATTGTGTGGCTTTTCACGGAAACAGACAAGAACTATCTGATGTTCAATGCCATAAAGGAGAGGGGGGGCTTTTTTTATGCGACGAACTCGGAATTCTCAATCGGTCTCTTGGGAGGAAGTAAAAAAAAATAATTAATTAAGGGGCTGAGCTGATGGACTTCGGCTAACACGTGCGTCTGGTTTACACTAGCAATCACCGAAATAAATTTTTGGGAACACATATGTCCAGACTTGTAGGCCATGTTCTTCAGTTGGCGTTATTCCACTACCCGAGTGACGTAGTGACAATTTTTTTGCGTTTGAAAAGTTCTGCCTACAACGAACCATAGAAGATGCTGCAGCTGCTGTTGCTGCTATACATCATAGTATTCACCTTAGTTTATACCATTACAAGGCACTGATAGTAAAGGCATAAAGGCCATTTGTCTACTGCCACTTTCCATCTAGAAAATGAAAAGCAACAATTGGCAACTTGAAGTTCTATTCACCAAAACGGTGACTAGTAATAGAGAATGACACTCAAATAGTGATTATTTCGAGAACCCTACAAGTCACAGATCAAGTTTTCGGCTTTGTGCTCCGATTTACAAAGGCTACACAAGAACGGTTTCTGCAATAACACTGGTGTCATAAAAAATTTTACAATGCAATAAATGAATAATTTTTTTAAAACCATGCATCGTTAAAGTTATTGCCTATGTGGAGAGTAAAAACTAGAAAATAATGACACTCTTTCTAAGGCAACCGGCCAAATAGCAGTTGCTGATGGAGACATCAGACGGTCGGTTTACTAATTGCAGAAAGTGGAAACATTATAGAGTTCGTTTGCGCACAAGAATATTCAAAAAATGGACAGGAGGAGGCTGGGAGGCCCCAGAACGCAATGCTGCAGCAGGTAACAATGGGGTAACAATAGGCGAGGCGCACAAGACTAAACTAGAGTTCACTGGAACAAACCAAAATGAAATAGTATTGGTTTTCGCTTAAATCTTTAAGTTTTAACCATAGGGTGCCAAGTCTTCAATTTTGACGGTTTCAAAATTGGGCAGCCGACATGTCTGAATGACTCACTTAGTTTTTCAATACGGCTGGGGCTTTGGGAAGCTAGTTGTTTCCAAAATTGTTTGCCAAGATAATGCAAAGCAGAATCAACTACCCATCCAGATGACACAGGCAACATCTAGACACACACTAGTGTGTTGCCATCAAATAATTGCCTCGGGACAAAGTTTGGGCGGAACATGAACATAAATACGCATTTCTAACGTTCCTTTTTCCACAAACAAAAATCGGTGGAGAGTGGACGTACCATACACATGATAGACCAGACCGTAGCAATTACAATAGGGATCGACCGAGGCCGGATAATGCGTATCCGGCAAGATCCGCATCCGGCAATTATATTGAGCCAGATACCAGTTGCAACACAACCAAAACATTGTCGCCGTAAACATGTTGCTTCCCTCGGTAAAATAAATCTTAGTAAAATAACTAAGCGATCTACGGGTATAAGAAATTGCAGACGTAACAATTAGTGTAAATTATTGCACAAAAATATACTTGGGACAATCGTATTAAGCTTTCATAACTTAAAAAAAAAGTTGAAGTTCGACTACGTAAATCCGCTTTACGAAAATATTCACCTTCCGTTGCAGTACATGGGAGACCTTGAAATGATAACGTTCTCTGGTTATTTTTCCATTACAGCGTTGTTTACGGCTTCCGACATCTTTTTTTAAAGCTTTTAATACCGTAGAAGTGGCCTAGTTTAAAGTTGTTTTATTTCCTAATTTATATTCACTATCATTGAAAGCAATCCGTTTATGGCTGCCATCGCGCTCCCACTCCCAGCCGGCTGTCCGCCAAGAGACGCGCACCTGCTAGATCCAACGGCTGTGACCTTGACTCGCTTCGCGTGACGTCACTTGTGACTGGCCCCCACCACGATGAGTGATCACGTGCTATACACAGGTGGCTGGCAGGGCATGTGATCTTGCCTCCATTTGTTTAAGCACGTCAAATTGATATCACGACAGTGCACCACCAGCATTAAGAAACTCGCGTGGAAAAAGACAAATCAAGCTCTTAGTAGAGTCCAGCTTTGCACATATTCAGGCTGAGAGAACGACTTCACAAGGACAGGCTTTCTACTGTGTATCGCACAGCCTTCATGCCAAATCTACCAAAGTGTCTGGTATACAGAACGTAAAACTTGTATGCTGAAAACTGTATTTTTAACCCTTTGCTGCCCAACCTCCAGTATAAGGGTCGGCTGCTGAACAGCAAAAACGAAGTCCCAACACGCAAAGTGAGCTTTGTCAGGGTCCCCGGGGACTCCTACCAAAGCGAGCAGCAACAGCCCAGTGATCAGTCCAAGTCTCAAAACCGAAAGTGAATGACTGTTCGAATCATGCGACTGACCCCACTATCACATGAAACTTTAAAAAAAATTCACCTAGTTCGGCACGAGTATAAGGGTTAAACATAACTATACAAAAAATTACGCGAGTTGTCGGATATTGTCTGATGATGGCGATTTTGTCAGGTATCCTACATACCAGGGTACAGTAAATTTTGCATTTATGGTTTAACACCCAATGTCGTAATAATGGCGTGAGCGTATCGCTTGTGCAAATCCCTCCCACACACACACAGGCCACAAGGGAACGGAGAACACTTCTCCTCTTTGGGGAGTAGGTCATTGTTGTGGATGACCTTTAAGTTTGTAAACTGGTCCCTCGCCGTCTTCGTGTTGAAAGTATTTGCGAATACATAAGTTGCCGAAAAATTGTTAAACTTATATTAGTGGCTGGTAAAATTCCCAAACACAAGCAAACGGCACCTATTGTTCCGCTTTACCCCCAAAATACTAAAACAAGCCAGCTTTATTGTGGCCGGCTCATGCCAACAGCTACCTTGAAAGAAGATAGCGTTGGAAGACAAGTTACACAACCCCCTGGAAACACCCTTCTTTGAGGCTGTGCCTTGGGTCCTTACAGTTCTGATCACAACACGGCAAACCATTCGTGTTTAGCTAGGGCTATTCCTGAGATAAGAAGATTTAAGTTTCTGGGTGTGGCAATATTATGAGTATCGATTAAAACGAAGTTACCAAATTTTCCTGTCATTTGGCAAGTGGCCACCAACATTAGTAGTCGGGGTGGCACAATAATCGATAATATCGCGATAAAAAAATTGTCGATTGTCTTATCGCACTTTTTCTGATTTATCGAATTTATCGCACTTTTTCTGATTTATCGAATTATCGGGCAAACTTTGATGCTTAAATTGTCATATCTTGGAAACTGCAATAGTTAGAAGCAAGCGGTTTGTGGCATTGTGTGTGGAATTAAAAGCGCTCTCCAACTAAGCATGCAATACTGTTCCTAGCCACTTTAGATGGTTGGAGAGTTAGTTTAATGCAGACAATATTTAAGTATTAGGCAGCAGCAGACCTGCTGAATTGTTTCTACATGGTGAAGAAGTAATGGACAATGGCACATGCATTTTCATGTCTACTGGTCAAATTGCGAGTGCCACACAATTCGCATTCATGAAGGTTGCACTGTAGGCTTCAGCAAAGGTTTTTTTTTTTTAATTAACAAAATAAAAACGGTAATTCCAGCTTCAAAATTTATTTTATCGAGATATTATCGATTTTCGCGAAAATTAAAAGAAATGACTTATACTCACAGTTTGATCACGCAAAAACCAAAAGTCGAAGATCTTTAAAGGTTTTCCCCTCGAAACTTGCGAATTTTCGACAACCTTTACTGGTTGTCTTCGTCAGGCAGTTAAGCCACCGGCACCCACACTCACAATCCTTCCAAACCCAACCTGAGTGTGGTAAGGATTGTGAGTGCGGGTGCCGGTGGCTTAACTGCCTGACGAAGACAACCAGTAAAGGTTGTCGAAAATTCGCAAGTTTCGAGGGGAAAACCTTTAAAGATCTTCGACTTTTGGTTTTTGCGTGATCAAATCGTGACCCCCCCCAAGCTTTGCTCGTAGTTACCAAATGCAAGTACAGCAAGAAGTTTCTACTTTCTGCGTGTAGGCCGTTTACTAAACAACTATTTTCTGACAACAGAAGAAAACATTGCCCCCATGAAGTTTGTGGAATTCACTGCACTGAAGACTATCAATACGCCTACGGCCCACTTTATCGGATCAGTACAGGTGGTATCGTGGTGGAATTTTTTTTAAATCATATTTGTACAATACCTTGAATAATCATGACTATTCAACATGGTATTTAGTTGGTTTGGTGACAACAATGTTACCATTAGGCTGTGTTTGGGCTCATAAGATGGGCAAAACAAGTTCAAACGAGCTACACATACATAATAACCTATGTGATCTCACTAGCGAGAGATCAATTTCTCAATTTAGCCAATTTATTCAAAGGGATAAATGGCGTAAATGTTCACAAACCAAATGATGCAATAGCAAACTACACAGGCATTTACTGCAGTTAATCGTAAAGTTACAATTTTAAATGTTATGTACATAATGCTAGCAACCAATAATTATTTACAACTCTTCTTGGCAATTCAATTAGCGTACACCATGTACCAATAATAAATATCGGAAGTATAATGGCCTCATATCACTCGCACACCAATTCACAACAAATGTACACAGCTTGTCATAGACTAAAAAAAAAAACTTGGTGGTAATGTGGCAATCACGTCTTCACTGCAATCAAAATTACGATCAATACAGTAGTCACGAAGGCTAGTACGAGGATACACATCATTTTTCGGTTCTTCTTTTGATGCCCCTCAGCCTTTTGCAACTGTTTCAGTCCTTCGTGCACTTGCGACTGAGCTTGCTCTATATTGAAGTCTATCCTGTCCAAAACTGTCCCCTGATCTACAACCATGTGTGCCAGATCTTTGAATATGTCGTTAAGTTCCGCTATCGAGCGCACTATCTGCGCTATCTCCTTTTCCCGCTGCTGCACAGACTGTGTGTTGTCTTCAAGGAACAGCAACTGATCTCTCGAGAATTCCTTGTTGGCGTATCCTTCCATCAAGAAGTCGTCTTCGGCAGCAGGTACCGATCCGTTGCCAAACGAGTTGTCGAAGTACTGGAGCGAACGTTCGTCGCGGTTTTTCAACTTGCGAACGTACGTCGACTGCGACTGTCGGAATGAGAGCGAGAGATCCTGCAGCGTCGTGACGAGACTCTGAACCACGTTGTGGCTCATTTTTCGTTCCTTTTCACTGGCACCTCGCCGCTGACGGTTATTGATTTGCTGTACAAGACGATGGCAATACGAGAACATCTGAGTAATCTCCTGGGTGGCCGAATTGATATTGTGTTCTTCGTCTGTACTGTCGTCCAGAGTCGGGCGGTGCAAATGTTTATCACGTATAGTAGCTAATTCTTTCATCATTTGTTTAATTCTCGTAATCTGGTATTGTATTTCTTCTAACCCATCCACCCATTCCGGGGGTAGTCTCGAATCCTTAGTTGTTATGACCCCCAGTTCCAAATCGCGATGATGGACCAAAGCCACTCTATCGTCCATAATTTGTTCGGAGAAAATATTGCGGCTTTGCATCGCGTTATTTCGCATCAAAATAAACACTTCTGTGAGACTCCTAGTCGCCATTGCTGCAGTCATCGATATACAGATTGCAAGAGATTAGTAATTCGGTCAGATCAGCTACTAAGCTTGGCTCGGACACAGCAACAAGGAAAACGAACTTAGTCACGCCATTTTGGCACACCACACGCACACCTGTCGCACTCGCATCTTGATCTAATAAAACTAAAAATGTTGAACTAATATGGACATTAATATACTTAAATACCACAGAATCTCAAGCTTCACCTGGATTTTTAAAGTTATGTTGTCAGGATCCATAGGTACGCCCAACATCTACCTTGTTGTGGCCGATCTCCAAGAAGCTACGCTGGTCCATTACGAACAGTTGGGGGACGAGTACCAAGTCCATGGGCATCAGATTCTATACGACAGCAATGCCGGGTGAGAAAGACGTACGTTGACGCTTGACCCAGGGTTAGTATGGACATTTATCTACCCAGGGTTGTATGTTCAGCACCAAATATGGCGTTTGCCACTTTGTACTTACTTCAAGCTCTTGGCAGCTGTATTCTTGAGAATTATTTTTACTCAGAGATTCAGCAACATTAAGAACGACGACGTTGGTTACTTTATACTGAATTCAACCTCTAGCAGCTATTTTCTTGAATTACTTTTACTTCAGTTAGCTAGCAGTTAATTAAGGTAAAGTTGGGATTTTTTTGTCATTTCCTGAGTGTATATGACGTAGGCTATAGTCACCTGATTTTACTGATAATTTTCTGATGTTATCGGCATCTGCTTTTGAATCTCAGGTTGCGTTTTTTACGCCATTGGGACTGACGGCTTCACACAACGGGCTCCATAAAAGGCGAACTGAAGCCGTAACGAGTTCGTATGGATGCGTGGTGCTAGAAACTAGTGCGATTGTACACTCTCTACGTAAAATCACAACTTCAGTTGCGAAGAGTGCTAAAAATGCCCGAAATAAAAGTTACTCCTCTCGGAGCTGGCCAAGATGTCGGTCGAAGCTGCATCTTGATCACCATCGAAGGCAAGAATGTGATGCTGGATTGTGGCATGCACATGGGATACAACGATGAAAGACGTTTTCCCGATTTTTCGTACATAACTGATGAAGGAACGCTTACCGATTATCTGGACTGTGTTATTATTAGCCATTTTCACTTAGACCACTGTGGTGCGTTGCCCCATATGACTGAGGTAGTTGGTTACAATGGACCAATTTATATGACCCACCCTACTAAAGCAATCTGTCCAATTCTTTTGGAAGATATGCGCAAAGTGGCCGTAGAACGCAAAGGAGAAACTAACTTTTTCACTTCTCAAAATATAAAAGATTGCATGAAAAAGGTGATTGCGTGTAACTTGCATCAGACCGTTCAGGTGGATGACGAGTTAGAAATTAAGGCCTATTATGCTGGTCACGTGTTAGGAGCTGGTATGTTTCATATTAAAGTGGGTTCTACTTCGATGGTGTACACTGGAGATTACAACATGACCCCAGATCGACACTTGGGGGCCGCGTGGATCGATAAGTGTCGACCAGACCTGCTTATCACAGAGTCGACATACGCAACCACAATACGTGATTCAAAACATTGCCGGGAGCGAGATTTCTTAAAAAAGGTCCACAGTTGTGTCGAAAAAGGGGGTAAGGTCCTAATTCCTGTATTTGCATTAGGGCGTGCGCAGGAACTGTGTATTCTGTTAGAGACGTACTGGGAACGCATGAACTTGCACATTCCGGTGTATTTTGCTGTGGGCCTAACCGAGAAAGCTAATAATTATTACAAGATGTTCATCACATGGACAAATCAAAAGATACGGAAGACGTTTGTTCAACGAAACATGTTTGAGTTCAAACACATCAAGCCATTTGATAAAGCGTACATTGACAACCCAGGACCAATGGTGGTGTTTGCTACACCCGGCATGCTGCATGGTGGACTGTCGTTGAAAATATTCAAACAATGGGCTCCAAACGAAAACAACATGGTTATAATGCCAGGTTACTGCGTTGCAGGAACTGTGGGGTCGAAGATCTTAACCGGAGCCAAAAAGGTGGAACTTGAGAATCGACAGTTTGTGGAAGTGAAGCTGTCCGTGCAGTACATGTCGTTTTCAGCTCATGCTGACGCTAAAGGTATAATGCAGTTGATCCGTCATTGCGAGCCACGAAACGTGCTGCTCGTTCATGGTGAAGGCAACAAGATGAGCTTTCTAAGGCAAAAGATTATGCAAGAGTTTGGGATTGAGTGTTACAAACCTGCCAACGGAGAGACCGTCACTATCACGACAACAGCGAAAATTCCAATTGACGTTTCCTTAAAACTGCTAAAGAGAGAGGCAAACACGGTTGGCCTTGCTTACCCAGACCCGAAACATCCACGTGTCCTTCATGGTCTTTTGGTTGTGAAAGGTAACAACATGCGTCTCATGGATCCGGAACGGGCCATGGCTGAACAAGGCATTACATCCCATCAGATCCGTTTCACGTCTACAGTCATGCTCGATGACAATGGGCCAAGCAGCCGGACGGCTGACAAAATCTACCAGCTCATAAGAAGCAATTTGAAGGAATTAAAGGTACAGCTGTTGAGTGATGGCTCCATATCAGTGGAATCGGCACTCATCAAGGTTTCTGGTTGCGACGACGACGACAGCAAGAGCGTTCTAGTGTCGTGGGGCCATCAAGATGAAGATCTGGGAAGCCACCTTCTGAAACTTGTGCAGGATTTAGCATAAAAGTTTATTAGTGTAGCCGCTACTCTTGCAGTGGGTTGCATAAGGCAGATCGTGAACAATCCTACAGAAAAACTGAATAAAAAATTGTTCAGTGTGTGCAGCTCTTTCATTTCTAACAATTGAAAAATTGTTGCATACAGCAATGTAAGCAACTACATAATAACAAGCAGCCCTCTTGATTCATGTTAGCGCAGCAGCAGTTGCTGGTATACCTCAGAAAGCACATGCCATTTCCTAGTTTCTACTCACCCCTTAGCCAAAACATCTTGTGGTAAACATTTTCATATTTATGTATTTACTTCACTAATTGTATTTAACCCCATTATCATTCAAGAAACAATTTTCATGTAGCCCTTGCAAATCTGAGCCCAGCCATTAGTCTGTAACTTGTATGGTTCCCAAGAATTTGGAGTGTCAAGTCTGTATTGCTATTTGCTAGTCGTCAACCCTCTCGAATGTCAATCCCGTAGAGCTGAGAAAGTTCTCGCCATGTTAGACTTTTTGTTTGCCATATACCAAATACATAGTCAGCGATCAACGATTGTTCTAATTTATGCAGTTACAAAAATTTATAATTTTCTTTAACCCAGTTTTATTGCAGATAGGTGTACTGTAGGCTATAGCCCTTGTAAATCTGAGCACAACATCGCAAACTGTTCTTCTCTATCTTGTACAGTTACTGAGATATTGCTATTTGCCTTTTTGATGAGTACGGCTAAATTCAAGTCATCAGCTATTGATTTTCATTCACTGAGTGGCGACTGACATTGGAGCGGGTTGCTAGGCATCTATTTGACAAATGGGGTTAAAACGTAATTTGCCATCTGTTTTCTATGCCAAACGGTACTAAGTGGCGACTCGTATTAGTGAGACTTGAAATAGGCCATTTGCATTAGATGGCGCTAGTGTTGCACGGTATTAAGTTTTTGTAGGACGGTACGGTACGGTTTTGAAAACGGCGGTCTACGGTAATATCACGGTAATTTAGGAAATAATTTTGCGTATTATCCACTTGAGCACAAAAGAATCAAATATGGGTCTTTGCGTTTAATTTTTATACTAATAGCCGGACTTCGCTTTCTTCTTTATTATGGCATCGACAACACAAACATGCTGGGACACGCTTGTTACTGTAGAGCTGCTCCCCCCCCCCCCCCCCCACACACACACACACACACACACACTCCCTTCCGAAATGTGGGCGCTTCATCTGCGTAGCAGTGGGATCAGATTTCACTCCCTCGTGCAAATTTCTCACCTCCGTATCGGCGCCTATTTGTGCGAATTTAGTTAAAAGAATGGCTGCCATCAAAAGAGACTAAAGCTGGTTCATGAATGGTCGTCAGCATCACGGTAATACCGCTACTACGGTAATACAGTGGTGCTAAAAAAGGAACGATACTGATACCGTAATTTTTTTTACCGTCAATACCGTGAGTACCGATTTACCGTGCAACACTAGATGGCGCTTCAATAAATAAGACGAAAAGCCGACAAGTGTTAAATAAATACGGGTGTAAACAGATTACGTTGCCTTTTGGGCTTAAAAAATTGTCCTGATTTAGCGAAGAATAAGCCTACGACATTTGAAACCAAAGACCGAAGTCCTTCCGCTAAGCCATACTTTAGCGGTAGGACTGCAGCCTTTGGTTTCAAAGATTGTAGGCTCAATTTCCCGCTTAGGCAGTCTGACATTTAATACCAAACGCCAAAATAAATAGGTTTGCATCCGTCTCAAAGTACATTTAAATAAATAATTTGTCGCTTAGAATTTCATTTTAACATTGTCTCAGACTAAAATAATAAAAAAAATAAAAAAATAAAATTACCAATTTACCACCTCAAAAAGTGGACGGAAGACGGAAGGGCTTGGGGCCACTAATACCGCTCCGAAATTTAAAAAAAGCTAGCAGCACGAATGCGGGAATGGCTATCATGGAGGTTGGGGTCGCTTCAAGTACTCATAGAGAGGTTCGGAGTCGAGCATCCTACTGAATGCTGAAACCGTTTTTGCACTGATAGTTTCTTTCCTTAGGGCATTCCAAATCGGCACAACCCGCACGGAGAAAAAATTTCGACGACAATCGAGCTTGGTGGAAGGAAACAGTAGTTTGCGTGAGTGCCCCCGCGTACCAAAAGAATTTGTTGCCAGGTCAAAAAAAGGTAAGTCAACAGCACCGACTAGTTACCGGTGCGCATTTTAGTTTGTAAGTTTATAATGTTTGGGCCTGGAGAAACTGTTCGAAACTTGGCCACAGGCTACTAATTCACTGGTGCCGATTCTTCTCAACTTCGTCAGCTTGAACTTAACATTTAGTATACACGTGATGACTGTAATGAACCTCTGAATGAGGAATTTTCTCTCCATCCTTCCCGTTGAGGAAGTCTGTGTATTCAACTCTTATGGAATTTTTCTATATTGAACAGCTGCTTTTCTATTCATGTGGTGAAAACCAATCTTTTTAATACCACGAAAAAAAAATCTTGGGTTCTTGGTTACACAAGAGTGAATTTTTACCCCAAAACACCCAGAAGTTTATCCAAAAGCTTTCAAATCCTGCTTATCTTTAGTCAATAGCTCAACTTGTTAATTATTTGGTGAAGACCAACAGTCCCAAGAATGTACAAGAAGGCCCACAACAGCTCTTGCCCTAACTAAAGCAATCACCTGCAGTATTTTAATTTTGATGAACAGCAAATTTTAAGTCGCTGTGGATGAAAATCCTGGTGACATGTATAAATTTTTTATTGCTTGGAGCCTTGTGGTCATTTGAAACACACTGCGTGTGTAGATGAACCAGCTCAATTTGTAACCGAACAATAAGTAGAAGTAGAAGGAAAGGAGTGAATCCGGAGACTCGGATCACATTGTGAGGAAGAGAGAGAGATAAGGTGCTGAAGGAGGCTTCTAGTCTCTTTTTATACCCTGGCCAGCCCATTGTCAGGGTCTTCTTCCAGCACCGAACAGATCAACTTCTTCAGACAGCTACGCTGAACTCTGCTACTGCTCAGCCAAGATGACCGATGCTCTTTTGGAAAAGCAAAATGGTCAACCTAACTTAGTTCTTTTCATGGCCTAAAGAACTTCCATATAAGGAACAATGCCATAAAACCGTTATTGGCAATACTATGAAATTCACTCATCGTAAAATGGATTCAAACCTTTAAAAAATACACTCTTTCAAAACTGGAAACACTGCTAAATTTCGACAACTGGGCTGTTGTCTTCATCAGGCACAATAAGGGTGGTTTCCAGTTGCCTGGGAGGACAAATACACAACCTGTAAATTTCTTGCATTCAGTTCTTGATACTTTGTTACCCTGGAGGAATCTAATTTGTCTTGATACGTCCAGCTCGTACACCCACTGCGCATGCGTGGCGTGCGCAGCTCTTCTGTAAATGGCGTTCGAACGAGCAGTATGCCACCGCTTTTCCTCCAGCCTCTGGCAAGACCGCACCGCCACTGTTACCCGTCTACAAGCAAGCATTCGCCACATCTTCACGTATTCATCATTAAGTATTCGCACGTTCGTCACCCTTCTCAGCCTCCTGCATTGGAGGAGCATTCGCCGTTCTCGAACGTTCGCCTAACCTGCCGCCTGCGCTCATCTACTTGACCATTCGCCTTGCAGCAACCATTACGTTCGCCGTTCACCATCATCCAAGACACGTTCCGCTCGCCAATACTCTGCGCTGTACTTGTCAATGCATTCGCATTCGTTGTAACATTCATCTTCATCCAAACAGCAAGCCATACTCATTCCCTGCCACGTCTTGCATCTAATCAACTGTACTACGTTCGCTACTGGAAGCAGTCATCTCCAAATCACATGCTGCACGTCTAAAGCAGCATCCCTACATACCGCGTCTGTTCGATTCTCGCATCGTCATCTCACCTGCCGCTCTCTTCATGACTTGCCCAATGTGATGCTGATCCCACAACCGTCGCTCATCTCTTGTCGGATACTCGCCCTTCCCTCATTCACCGAAGCCAAGCATTCGCCAATCACCGAACGTCGATCTTCCTCGTTCGTAACAGCATTTGCCCAAGCGTTCGTTTTCAGAAGTATTCGCCCGAAGCATTCGCCGCTCCGTAAAAGTCAATCTATCATTCTCCGTCAATGAAAATATGCGTTTGCCCTGCTCCCAGCCGCCCGACACAAGCGTTCACCACCGACCCACCGATCTCTCACGATAATATTAACGCACTCGCCGACACTCGCACACCGTTTGTTTTCTCTTTACCACACGTCACTTGACACGCCACGTTCCCTGTCCTACCTTTCCATCTTCTCAACCGCCATAGTCTGGATTCCCGCTCATCCGCATGGCTACCCGCTCTGCACGACCTCGGTCGCCTCGTGATGCATTCGCGTTCGCATTCGCTGCATCATTCGCCGAAACGAACGCCTTACCTTGCCACCCTTCTCCGGAAAACCCCCACTTCATCGTTTCTCCATCTTCACATTGGCCTACACACTTTTCCTGAAGCGCTCGCGTTCGCCCTGACGTCCAATGACGGCCCCTTCGCCCCACTATTTCCTTTTCTACATCATGCTGTTCTGCGATCCAACTCAACTGAATTATTCCCCCGCATTCTCTGCAATCACCAACCACCTTCAATTCAAATAACGTCCATCCGACCCGCCACTTGAGGACATCCTCTTCATCCAGGGTCCGAGGATCCTCGCATCCGCCTGACAACTTCAACCAAGCGTTCGCTTTCTCCAAGGATTCGCATTCGCCCGACACCCCAATAAAACTAGCTTCTTTTCAGGCAAACCCTCACACCAAACTCTCCAGACTCTCAACCCAATTTTTGGCCGGCTCACCCTGCCCTTCCGCCGGCAAATCTCTCATTCGATCTCTCCTCCATTCCTTCGTCACATTGAAGGTTTTGGTCTCTCGCAATCACCTCTCATCTTGCCGCGCATCAGCTTTCGCCTGTCGAGATCAACCCTCCCTTATTCCTGCCTTCTGCACCAGTTCGTTCTCCACAACTTGGTGTCATGGCCCGCACCCGAGACGGCAAAATGCAAACTTCCTCATAACAAAATCTGGATCCTGCCAAAATCCGACCTCCGGAGGTTGGCAATTGTGAACCCATCATAGCCAAGGTGACACGTTACGACCCTCATCCAGCCTGTCAAAACCATCGACTCTGTGATTATGACAACAATCCCTGCTCGGTTTGCTTAACCATTGAACCAGACGACTGGGCACTCGTCCGCCGCAAAAATATCGCAGCAGCGACGAAACAACCTCGTCAAATCAAGGACAGAAGAGCTAAAGTAAACGCTTCTAGTGCATCGTCCGCACCTCAACAATCAAATGTCCCAGTGCCTTTACCCAAACAATCCGGGCCTCCCATTCTTGCACCAAAACTTTGTCAACTCCCGACGAAGCCACCAATCAGCCCAAAGATCCTCCCGTTGAAGGTCATGCTGCCGAAAACCTGATTTCAACAAACGCATCAAGGGCTACAAATCCTGATACCACGACCGACGAATCCTTTGGACTCGATTCGAGTGCAAACAAGAGATGTCCATTCTCAACGTTCCTTCACAAGTCATTCTTACACGGCGTTCTCCACCACAAACTCGACTTGAACAAAAAAGAACAAACAAGACTCCTGAAGAACTGCACCCCATTGCAAAAGGTTTTTCCAAGATGAAATCAAAGTTAAACTGTGCAAACAAAATCATTCAGGTGCAGAAAACCAACACTGCCAATCATCTAGTCAGTAACCAAAACTTACGAAAACGTGTTGAACTTGCGGACGCCAGATTCCACCCTTTTCACCTCTACCCCTCTCAGGGAAAAGACCCATTATCAATATCCATCACCCTCAGCTTCCAAAAAGAAAGCCCGTTCAGCCGGTCTCAAAACCACAAGCAACCAATCAAGAAATGCAGACCATCGATGCGCAAACCTTATTGGAAGTATGCGTTGGCTCCCACACTGAAATACCAACAGCGTCCACCAAAGGCTTCCGACAACGTCGTTCCCTCCCTTCTCCCGGAAAACGAAAGAAGAAAACTTGCCGCCATAGCAAACGAATGGTTTCGCACAAACTTGGCAATGCCACAGTAGACCTACATCGCACGTCAACTGTGGCAATTCGACAACAGACCCAATTTCACCCCTTGCAAGCCTGAGATGCGCCACCTATCTGAAACCCGCACTACTTCCATGCTTATCCTGCTGGACCAAAGCCAAAGGCTGCAGCTTCTCTTTCATTGTCAGACCATAAACATTAACAATTTTCTAAACCACTCCCACCCCCGGTTTGTCTCGGAACGTGGACTCTTACGTAATCCTATAACATCCATCTGGGATCACTTACGACCTCACATTCTACAGTTTTTAGGAACATTCAAAATTCTGCAACCAACACATCGAAACACCAACTCTCTATCTTCAAGGCCTTTCAAGTCACTGAACAACGTCTCCAAGCAATATTACGTCACGGAATATTGACTCTTATGTGATCTGTGAACCTTTACTGAGGTAACTTACAACCACTCAAACTCGAAATTCCAACCCGCTGAATTTTGCATGAACTCTCTCCTAAATTCGACACTTCTCTCAAACCACTCTAAACTCAGAAAACCGCAACGCCATTCAACCAACGACTCGTTCAAGACACCAGCCGGTCTTCATTCCCATCAACTAAAGGTAAAAAAAAAAATAAGAAAAATCCTCCCCCAACCGGAGGAATCAAACAACGAACTACCTTGCTGACATGCTTCAGCACTGGCACGTTCTCTCCCTACTCAGATGGCTTAACTCAATCATTTACCTGGCCACACAGAATGGTACCCCATTACACCCATTCAATGAGGCTTCCGGGGACCCAGCTCGCATTGGGGACCCGTCACGATGGTGCCCGCCACCTAACCGACGAGGTTAGCTAAAATGCAAGAAATTTACAGGTGGTGTATTTTTCCTCTTGGGCAACTAGAAAGCCCAATTTTACCTGGAGAGGTGGTCAAAATTGGTTTCTATTGCCTAAAGGGGAAAAATACACTACCTGTAAATCTCCCACCCAACCTCCCCTATTGAGCCACCAATCGTGATACATCGAGAGGAAAAGAGATGGCATACTGCTCGTTCGAGTGCCATTTACAGGAGGGCTGCGCACGCCGCCTGGGTGTACGAGCTGGGCGTATCAAGGCAAATTAGATTGCTCCAGGGTAACAGAGCATCAGGAACTGAATGCAAGAAATTTACAGGTAGTGTATTTTTCCCCTTTAGGCAATAGAAACCAATTTTGACCTCCTCTCCAGGTAAAATTGGGCTTTTTCTGAACTCTGGCTACATCTTTTTTGTTTACATCATCTGCTTTTGAGTTCGAAGACATACTCGAGTGTGGCCTCTGGTATTTACTGGGCCGATGTCCCACATTGTCGTCGATATTCCACTCCCTCAGCAACAAAGTGTCAAGCTCACGGTTTACTAGGTGCAACACATTAGGATTGGCTGGGCCTTGAAGATTCATAAGGGGGACCTTGTGTGCCGAATAATGCTGTATTGCAATTGATTTTAGACACCGAAGGTGATTGTCTCACGCAATGGGCCGCAATGCTGTTGTCTTCCTTTCTGTTCCTGGCGTTTCCCATATGCTGACTCAGGATGAGAGAAGGAGTGTACCGTGTTCCATGCAAGGGCTGCAGTGCTGTGAACATAGGAAAGACTCGGAAAGGATTGAGGACGAGACTGAGCCAGGATATGGGAAACACCAGGAACTCGGCAACGGTTTAAGAGTATGTGGACAATTTGTACATCAAGGAAAGGCATTTGGCGGTTACTTTATGTCTCTACAGAAAACTCGAGATGTTAGTTCCAGCTGTTGAACATTTCAAGCACTTTGGGCACATTATCACGCACAGTAGCCGTAGATATCGTCCATGTAACGTCTTCACTGAAGTTTTGTGGTGACATTACGTGGACGATGCGTTTATAGCTAGTGTGTGTGAATTCCTTAAATAGGCCCCATACTCGAAACCATCACAGACTGAGCGGCCATCCCATAATTATCCGGACATCCAAAGATCCAGCTCCGCTCGATTGTGAAGAATGAAGTGAAACTTATGAAATACACATCATTACGGGAAGAAACTGCTGAAGCGCACTTTCTTGAGGCTAAACGGAGGTTTCTTCTCCTTGAGTAGCCAGAACACTTAATCCAACCAATCCGATGTCCAAGCCCGTAGGTGAAAACCACCATGTACACGCAACCCCCTTTCAAGTGCCCCTGTTGAAGTAATCACCTACTCTGCTGCAAAAGTCAAAAAGTTCAAACACCCTCCAGATGTATGGGATTAAACAGTATTTTAGAAACCCCCAAATACCTGCACCCTACCTGGAATCCTAATTGAGCATTCCTACCCACCCACAGGATGAAAGAAAGCCAGCTGAACCAGAAAAAGAGGCAACCCCACTCACTGAAACAACAAATGTCCCATATTTTAGCCTCTTTTCTGCAAGCTCCTTCTTCCGAATCTCTAACTTTTCGTGTCATTTACTTTGAAAATCAGGAAATTATCTTCATTCGCACAGTTTATGCACAATTTCAAAAACAAAAAAGATATGTTCACCAATATTTTCTGCAAATTTTCGACAGTCATTCATCTGGATTGTAGGGACTCGGATGACAGTTTTCATCAGGCAATAACAGAAAATTCATGTCACTATGTCATTACCGTGTTCGATCGTCTGCTTTTTGAATCGGCGTAGCCTCCACTACTTGTAAGGCCACTTCTCGCGCAGCTCGGAATTAAAATCACTACAGAGCAAAGACTGTATTCTTTCGGATGTGGAGTTGAATAGCCAGGGACTCCAGGCTCCTCAAATGTAGATCTGTGTTTGAGTTAGACACAAGGAGGGTTTCCTTGCCTTCCCAGTCGATCTTGTGGTGCTTTTCCATATGGCGTAGTGCAATGCCGTTTGTTTTCGGTCTGCTGGTTTCTGCCATGTGCTGCTTGACACGGGAACGAATTCCTTTTTATGTGTCTCCAACATAAAAAGCACTGCAGTCTCTTTGTACTATAATAATATAATAATAAGTACATTTTGCCGGCCCACAGTCTGGCCGGCTAACAATGGTTTCTTTTTGCCTAAAACATACTTAACCTGATAATTGTAGCATTACGTTGTCCTCAATGTGATGTCTCCCGGGAGGTTTTTCAGTGGTATGTAGCGCCTGCTTGTATGTCCCTACTGCGCATGTGCAACGCATTCCTCCTCTTTATAAGTGAGAGCATGGCCGGTTCCGGCATTCATTTCCCTCTCAATCTGTCAGGTGGTGACTCGAGAGGGGAGGCAGGGCGGGCCCTTGGTTAACCCTCTGGGCCCTAGAAGCCTATCGGCTGTACATTATATACGTTTGAGTGAAGAAAATAAAACCTTAGGACCCAGAGGGTTAAGTATGTTTTAGGCAAAAAGGAACCATTTTTAGCCGGCCAGACTGGGGGCCGGCAAAATGTTTTTTCTTGTTTCCCAAAATATGTTAACCTGGTAATTGTAGCATTATCAGCAGACCTCGTCAAAAGTGGTGGCAGGTACCGATCTGACGGAGCGCCCCGGGATGCAAGCAGGCGTTCCCCCAAAAATTTGTATTAAGGTAAAAATTCGCACTTTATTCAGAACAGTGTGATGAAACAGGAAGTTGGATCTCTTTCGTGGGGATTGGTAGCCCTGAAAAGGACCGTTGTTTTAATGAGGGTTCTGCTTCCCTCTATTGATGGCATGCTTCCCTCTATGGATGTCTTGCTTCTTTCTATGGATGGCTTGCTTCCTTCTGTGCATGGCTTGGTTCCATCATGGGAAGGCTTGCTTCTGCTTCGTTCTGTATGTGCTTAAGGGGGCTTGACCACAGTTCTGGCTGCGACGATCGGTCCCAGCCGGTGTAGTCCCTTCTCTTCTCTTGATATGTTCGTCAGGTAGTGGGAAGTGAATGTCGTTGAGTGACGCCAGGAAGCCGCTTGTAGAATTTCTTCTATTGGAATGGCATTATGGTGTGCCCATGAAGTTTAAAATCGCTCCGACTTCGTGTGCTGTTGCTCTTTCCCTGCTTAGGTTGGCTTTGTCATAGACGCTGTCGATAGTTTTCTTTATCCAACGGGCGATCATTGCAGCCGAAAGTTTCTCCAGCTTGAAGATCCACAGGCAGGAACAGTTGGTTTCTTCCTTTACGGATGTCCTCGTGTTGGTTTAGGTGGTTCGGATGGTTTTTGTGTTTTGGCACGAAAGCCTGCTTTCGGATGAAGTGTGACCGACGAAAAGTTTGGGCCGATAATGCAGTAGGCTGGGTCCACTGATATGGCTTGGATTTTGGAGCAACGGGCGCTTGCTGCGAGTGTCACAAGGAAGACAGTTTTCCTGGTTAGGAGGTGAAGGAAACTGTCTTGCATTGGTTTGTAAGGAGCTTCTATTAAGGATTGTAGGACGATTGACAAGTGCCAATCTGTGATGAGTCTTCTCGTTGTGGGTCGTTCGTTTTCGAAGGAGCGGAGGGGAGCAGAAATACGATAGTCTTTGAGAAGCTTGGTTTTGTCTGCCGCCTTGAAGACCGAGTTTAGGGCTGAGTGGTAGACAAGGATAGTGGAGCCTTTGAGTTTGTCGATATTGAATAGGTCAGTGAAGAATCTTAATAATTCGGGTAGAGCGGGGTCGATAGGATTAATTTCCCTTGCGAAGCACCAGTGAAACCATTTGGCCCAGTGGCTGTCATACATTGTGTTTGTTGAGTCTCTGGTGGCTTTTGAGGTGATTCGGATGGCATCCTCTTGATGAATTCCAGCCTTCTTGAGGAGTTTGATGATAGTAGCCACGCGTGAAGGTTTAGATTTGATGGGTTTGGGTGGAATTTTGAGCCCTTTTGTTGAGACAGAAGATCTGGAAGATGAGGGAGGCTTCTTGGAGTGTCGACTAGAAGAGACAGAAGGTGTGGGAACCATGGAGGCGATAGCCAGAAAGGGGCTATGAGGAGGAAGGGGCTTTGGCTTTCTTCTGCTTTCTTCAGTACCTGCGGGAGGAGTTTGAATGGTGGGAACAGGTAAGCGTAGAGGTTGTGCCATGGGAATGTCAAGGCGTCGACTGCCATTGCATGGTCGTCCAGAATCGGGCTGATGTAATGGGGAAGTCTGGCATTGTGCCTCGTGTCGAATAGATCTAACATTTATGTTCCCCATGTCATGAAGAGATATTCGCAGGTGGATTTCTTGAGGCACCATTCTCCCGTAGGAGGTGTTCGGCGAGAAAGGGAGTCTGCTATGATGTCCCTGTTCCCTGGTATGTGCAGGGGTAACAGTGTTATGTTGTTCGAGATGCAGAGGTTGAGAATCTCGGAGGTAAGGTCGTGGAGTAGCCTGGACTTGGTTCCACCCTCTTTCCTTATGTAAGCCAGAGCTGTGGTGTTGTCGGCTTGTACTTGGATCACTTGATTCCTAATGTTTGGGAGGAAGTGGTGTAGGACTAGGTAGATTGCTCGAAGCTCTAGGAAGTTGATGTGTTGTGATTTGTCTTCCTGCCAAGTGCCTGAGATTTCTAGGTTGTTTAGGTGGGCTCCCCAGCCGTGATTCGAGGCATTGGTGAAGATGAGTTGGTTGGGGAATGGTTCGTGGGGTGGCACCGACTTGGTTAGGTTTGTAGCATCTGTCCACCAAAGGAGGCTTTCTCGTGGAAAATCTTTGTGAAAAGGAAGTTGATGGTCCGGATTGAGATGAGGATTTGACCAGTTGTCGATGCGGTGGTGGTGAAAGGGTCTTACCATCCAGCGGCTTTAAGGTATTAGGTTCGCCATTGAGTCTGTTTTTCCGATGAAGGAGTTTAGTTCCCGGAGGGAAAAGGCTTCCTGGTTTTGGAATTGGCGTATGTGATGTTGAAGGTCTTGGACTCTTTTAAGTGATGGCGAGATTGTGGCTGATGAAAGATTGAATGAGGCGCCTAGGAATGTGAAGGCCTGTTCTGGAGCGAAGCGTGACTTGGATTGGTTTACGCCGAACCCCAACTAGTTCAGAAGGTGAATTGTGCAGTCCCTGTTCTGTACGAGACGGTGGGGGGTTTTGGTTGTGGAGGGCCCAGTCGTCGAGGTATGCGCTTGCCTGGATTTGATTTTGATGTAGATGGGCGAGGATTGGTTTTAGAACCAAGGTGAAGATTCTTGGCGCTGCGTTTAAACCGAAAGGTACAGCGGAATTCGAAGACTTGGCCGTTGTAGATGAACCGGAAGAATTTTGTTGAGGATAGGTGAAGTGGTACATGAAGGCACGCATCCTCCAAATCTATGGAAATTGTCCAGTCGTTTTGTTTGAAGGATTGGCGGATCGTTTCCAGTGTTTTCATTTTGAAGTGGGGATTGTTGATGTACTTGTTTAGCGGTTTTATATTAAAGATGAGCCTTAGGCCTCCTGATTTCTTCGGTTGGGTGAAAATGGTGCTGTAAAATCCCGGGCCTGGATTGTGGCATTTGATGATTGCTTGTTTTGCGAGGAGTACAACCTCGGCCGAAAGGGATTCCGAGACTGGTGAAGTGAAATTTCTCAGAGGGGTGATCGCAAGAGGTGGGTCCGACAGAAACGTGGGTCGAAAGCCCTTCTTGATGATTGAGAGGACTTCGGCGTTATGTGTCATCTTTTTCGAAGCTGGGTAGAAGTGGCGGAGTCTTGCGCTGACCGGGAAGCAGGAGAGCCGGGGGCAGTCATTGGTTGTGGTGGGAGCTGTGGCCGACAGGCGACGAATAGAGGCTGCGGCGGTCGGGGGTTGCTCCGTTGATTGGGGCGGGATTGTGTCTGCTGTTCAGGCCGAAAGGACTGGTTCTTGTGACTGTTGGAGTTGTCGTTCCGTAAAGACTTTGCAGAGGATGATGGTTTGTTCCAATCTTCCGATGGGGAGCGAGAGGTTTGGTGTTTGTCTTGATAGGATGAAAGGACGATTTGTCTTGACGAAAGGGTTTGGGCTTACGAGAGATATCAAGATGAGGTGCTAGAGTCGGTACCAACCCGTGGAAGAGGGTGTCCGATTCATGAAGCGGTTGATTCCTAAGTCTATGTGTTGTTGACTCATTGAGGTTGTTGGCGGATTTCAGAGCTGCTTCTCTTAGTAGTAGCGTGTTGTTGTACAAACCTCTTGTAGCCCAGTTTAGGGAATGGTAGGTGGCAAAAGTTGATTTCTGAAATAGTTGTGTGATGAGGGATGAAAGGTTGCGAATCTCTCTGGGGCTGGCGTCGGCCGAGAGTTTCTCACATAGTGCGTTGACTGCTGTGTTCAGTATGTCGGCTTGCGACGCGGCACGTAAGCTCATGCGTAAGCATTTGTCGTTGTCGTATAAAACGAAGGAGGGGACCTCGACCCGTTTCGGGATGGAGAGAGCGGTACCGAAATCCAGTTTGTTTTTACTGCAGAGAAACTCGCATTCCTTGTATGTGTCGAAGTTCTTTGGGTTAGTGGCAACGTCGCCGAAAGGGTGGATAAAACTTGATTCCCGGCCGGCCCGAGGGCACAGGGGTTGCATGTCCAGTTGTAAGGGCTCACCCTTGCCCAAAAGAGAGCCGTCGTTCCAGAGCAGGCAAGTTAGCAGCGTTGTAGAGTGGCCCAAAAGGCTGAAAGGTTTGGCGTCTTTGTCGCGAAGGGCAAATCCAAATCCAGTTTTTAGTCCTCTGTTAATAACAGGAGCGTCGGCGGACTGGGATGGCTTGTATAGAACACAGTCCGGGAACTGTCTCATCTACTGTTTGGAGAAGTGATGCAAGAGTAATGGTTGGGTAGTCAGCGTTGTCGTCAGTAAACTGAACGTGTTTCGCGACAGGCATAAGGGTGGCCGGTGGGTTTTGTGGTGCGGCGACAGGTGGCGCGTTCGTTGCGGCCGAAAGGGTGGAGTGCTTAAGTTTCTTGGCAGCAGGCGTAAGGGCGGGAGAGCGGCGCTTTCGGCTATCGTGGCTTACGGTTGACGCTACCCATTCTTGTGTCGGCCCGGCGTGCGGACGAAGAGTAGGAAGGCGGAGGCTTCGGAGTCGTCCTTGCGTAATGACGGAAAACAGAGTCGATGAGGTTTTGGGCCTCGCTACAGGTCACACTACGATCCCTGCGAGAAGATTTGGATGAAAGGTCGAGAGGTGAATTGGTGGCCGAAAGGTCCATCTGCGTATACGAGGCTTGACGGAGCTTCCGTTAGCTTCACGGAAAAGTGCTTTGGCTTGACAGAAGTCTTCTTCCAAGGCTGTAAGGTCGAGGGGAAGCAGGGTGCGTTGGCCATCTTGCAGCTGAGAATCGTCATTGTCGTTGGCGATGTAAGCATCGTGGTCTAAGCCGGTCACGCAGCGGTCATCGCAGACGGGCGGCGGGGGAGCAGGTAAGAGCACAGCATCCGAAGACGGAGCGATGGGCGTAAGGACATCATGGTCTGAGTCGTCTTCGGCGGTAGCCATCATGAAGTCGGGCCGTACAGAGAATCAAAATTCCGGGCGAAAGGGGGAGAACGAAGAGCGAGGTGACGCGTAGAAACCTCTGGAGGAAATGAATGCCGGAACCGGCCATGCTCTCGTTTATGTAGAGGAGGACTGCGTTGCGCATGCACAATAGGGACGCGCAAGCAGACAGCTACATACCACCGAAAAACCTCCAGGGAGACATCACATTGAGGACAATGTAATGCTAAAATTATCAGGTTAATATGTTATGGCAAACAAGAAATATAGTTTGCCGCTACTGAACAAGCAAGGACCTTTGGGGTCGCTGATTGGTAGCACAAAGGTAAAAGTGTTAAAAAAATCGAAAGAACTAATTTGGTGCGATTTGAGGAAGTCTGGTCAAGTAAGACATGATCTATGAATGTCAGGCGACGAAATTTGGTCTCTTTAGGAAGCGAACAAGAGTAGCTGTGTCTAAGCCGCGTCAGAAAGCAGAAACATTCGCGCTCGATATTGTCGTCTCCGGAAGGGAATTCCATGTTGGAATCACCCCCTCACAGCAAAAGAAAAAAAAAAAACTCTGTCTGCACTCAGTCCTAGTGTGAATGGAACTGATAATTTCATAGAGTGGCCCCGGGTTGACATCACCGTACAAAAATCAAACAGTGGCATATCAGTCTTTATGAGACCACAGAGAATTTGGAAAGTAAGGACCAAGTCTGCCTTAAGTCTACGCATTTCAAGGGAGTCAAGACCCAATCTCTTAAGACGGACACAGTATGGTAGGTCTCTGAGACCAGGTAGACTTTTTGTGAAACGGTGTTGCACAGATTCCACCGGGTCGATGTCCTTAGCAAGGCTGGCGACCAAACCTGGCTTGCATATTCAAGCACGGGGAGAACAAAGACTTTAAAAGCAAACTTCCCTGGTGTTAACAATCTTCTTTTGATGTCTCCTCAAGCTCACTTGTCCCCTCCGCCCTGCTTCTGGTTCATTCTCCTCCCAACAAGCTGGTTCTTTTAGAGTTCTTGATGTACGTGTCACAGCCATTATTCCTGAGCACATCCTGGATATTATCAGCGATCCCTCTCAGGTAGGTCAACGCAACTCTCATTCTCTTCACTTTTTTTTTTTCAACTTCCTCTTACCCATCTTTCACACTACGCCTCTTTCTTTCTAATGTGGGCAGCTCTCAAAATCATCCAGGTGGGTACCCCAGTGCAACAAACCTCTCTTTTGTCATATACAGATGTTGTCTTCCTACTTTAGCTTCAGGAGAGTGTTTTACTACCATATTTATTTGGTTTAGGAAATAGCTTTGAGTTGCCCTGCAGGGTGTCCGGAGCTGAAGGGGATGCGTCTGTCGTTCGCTGTTGCATACTGAAAACCAACAGCAACCGACAGAGGCAATTTATCCGAATCTGTTTGTGAAATTGTGGAACGAGCAATGGCCGAAGAAAAAGCGGCCAAGACGGTGGCCGTGAAACTAACACCAAATCACCCGCGCAGGAACGCGTGCTTCATGCCATTTCGTCTTCCGGTTCCTCCACTGCATCGCGATTTGCCATTTTACCTTGTGTTCAAGGTGCCCCTTCAGCTTCGACAGCTTCAGCAACTAAAAAGACTGTTTCATCTCGGGGAATAAAACGAAGGTTTTTTAAATGCTAAGACGATTAAGTTTTTCCATGGACAACCTACGCCAACGCGAACTCTGTTCGTCTATCTTCTTACCATAGAAAGTGGCTTTTCATCGTTTGTTTGACCTTGAAACCCTCACTCGCAGAGAGGGTGAAGAAATTTCCGTTGGCCTTACTCTTCCCCCACTTGAAGCCAAGAAATGAACATGTTCTTCAAAGTAGCTGGGCGTGGTGCACCCAAAAGGGCTCGCTATCGCACCTTCCCTTTGGCCGAGTACATGCATGCTTCTGCCTCGATGGAATTGGACTCCTCTTTCAGGGCACTCTCCAACATCCGTACACCCTTGAAGCCAACACAGGAAGATGAAAATGTCCTTCGTTGGTGCTCCATGCTTGTTCTCATTTGGACATTGATTATTCGGCGTCCACTGTTGCCGAGCTACCCTCCTCCAGGCCGGGTGCCATTCTTGAAGATTGCCTGTAGTTGATGAAGAGAGCCTCTTCGTTCCAAGATGACGCTTTCAATTGGGTTTGTCGGCTTCTCCTCTACTCCATCTTTCGACGACTTGATGCCTAATTAGTCAGCTTCCAACATTCCTGTTGACATTATCGGTCGACTTATACGCCTTCCCATCCACAATTCGTCTCTATGTTACAGGACAAGGTTAAACCTGCTTTCTCTCGTGGCCAAGGAAGAGGAAAGAAGAACCTTTAAAGATGGGGCCTTTCTACCAGACGTCGGGGTTTCCCTTCCCCAGCTACCAACTAGGTCAGGAAATTAAGGGCAACAGCAACAACCGACGGATCGTCTCCGAAAATCAACAGCAGACTCCATGTCAAGACAACTCTTTCGATGCTAGTGGAAGAGGAGGGACGTTTGAACAGAAGATGAAGAGGTGGTTTAAAATCAGAGGAAACGGGGGCTCCAGTCCTTGCTCCTGAATTCTGGCTTCGTCATTGTGCGAAAAATTGGGAAGTCACCACTCAGGATTCTTTCTTTCTTTGAATTATCCACCACCTACCTTTCACCTCTCTTCCAGCACTTTCAACGGGTCCACAACTTTGACTTCAAAATCTACCGCCCAACCAGCATTTGCAACAGGAGCTTCTGGAGTAATTCGACCATCTTCTCAAACCCCAGGGTTCTACAGCTCCGCTAGAATCACCTTGAAGGAAGACGATGGGGCTTGTCCTATTTTCAACCTCCGGAAGTTTAACGCCTTCCTTTCCCACATCCCACATCCCGCATCGGTAGATTTCGAAAATGCCAACTTTCACATTCCCCTTCACCCGTCCGTCTATCACCTATTCCAATCACGTCAGCGAGGATTAGTACCACTTCGAAATTATTCTCTTCGACCTATCAACAGCCCCTCACATGTCCTTCGTCCAGTGGTAGGCTACCTTCACAGCTGCCAAATACGAATTGGTGCTGATCTGCAAATTGTCTGTTTCGGAAATTCCAGAAGATCTTCAGGTCAGCCAATCTCTATTCCAAACTCTGGGCTTATGTATCAACATCTTGAAGTCAAGATTCCAGCTGGCACAGTCCTCCGTGTTTCTGGGAGCGGAATTCGACATGGACAGCTTCCCGATTCGACACTCCCCGGAACGGATTCAGAAACTTACCTCATCGTTGACTGGTCTCTACCACATGATTGTTTCAGCCCGAGAACTCGGCTCCATCATCAGACAACTGAACTTGTGCTCTTCTAGTTCCACTGGGTTCTTGGAGGACCAGACCCATGCATTGGTACCGGTAAGAATGAGTGGTTCCTTCAATCTTCTCGGGAAAACCGAATCCCAACCACCTTGGCCAACCCTGGAGTGGTGGCTTAAGCCATCCAACCTGACAGTAGGAGTTTCGGTTCGCCACCCCATCCCCTAATTCCTCCTGTTTACTGATGCCTAGACATCGGATGGGGCACCCACATGGAAGTTCTGATCTGCGGGTAACTGATCTCCTCAAGATGCGGGTCTTCACATCAACTCCCTCGAACTACGTGCCATCATCTACGCAGTTCTAATGTGGGCAGATCACCTTCGAACGAAGACAATTTCCGTGGTGTCGACCAGCCACAGCAATCGCGTATGCTCGCTGGGACTCACGCTACGGCTTTGACGACACAAGTTTCGTTCCTATTCCACCTGTGTTAGTTCCTGAACCAAACTTTCCCACTGCATCGCCAGATTCCTGAACGTTCTGGCGGATGACTTGTTCCGCATGGATCAAGTACCAACGACGAAGTGGAAACTGTCATCCAAGACCTAACAGTCCCTCTTCCACAAGTGGGGAAAGCCATGGATCGTCCTGTTCTCCACTCACCACAACACCCAGCTTCTGTCGTTCATCTCCCCATTCCTGAACCCTGAAGCTTGGGCAACCAACAGCCTCAGTGTTCTTTGAGACAGAATGTTCGTATATGCCTTCCCTCCCTTCATTCTCTTGTAAAAGGTCCTCAACAAGATCTGTGAGTCCCAAGGAATCATCTTCTTGATTGCTGTTGTGGCCGACAGCTCTGGTTTGTGGACTTACAAGTACTGTCTCAAGAGGAACCAGTACCCTTCCTCTATCCCAGGACATGCTAACTCAGACTTGTCGGACTTTTCTACATCTTCACAGGTGGAGACGTTGAAGACCAACCTGAAAGCATCGGGCGTCACCTCTCCAGTGACAATCGATGTCTACGAGGCGAAATGGAACAGGTGGTTCGACTGGTGCACTGATAACAATGGTGACCCCTGCAACCAGTAGTCCCTTGGTGCCTTTTTAGGACATATTTTCGCGCAAGGACTCTTCCCTGTCACCGTCAAGGGCTACCGCTCTGTGATCAATTAGGTCTTGGACTGCCTCAACCCAAATGACATGGGACGCAGTGCTACCATCTCTAGGCTCGTTCGAGCTTTTGAAAACCAAAGACGAAGAGTTCGTCGCCTTTTTCCTTCATGAAATCTTGTCTTGTCAAGCTTCTTCTTGGGTCTTTACGAACCCATTCACAAGCCCTTAACTCAAAAGACTTTGTTCCTTGTTGCCCTAGCCACTGCAGCTCGACAAACCGAGTTGGCGGCTTTCACAAGAGAAGATGGCTTCATTCAGTTTAACAAGGACTAGTCGACTGTCATCCTTAGGTATCTGGCTTTCCGGGGCAAAAATCAACATCCGGGCGAATTTCCCAAGCCGATTGTCATCAAGGCTTTGAAACCAGTTGTGAATCCTGAAAGCGGTGAGCGCGTTCAATGCCATATCCAAGCCCTGAGCAAGTACCAGGGCAGAACCACACTACAAGAGTCTTCAGCCACAAATCGGGAAGGAAATGTGCCTCGCAATCCCATCCTATATGTGGGAAAGAACTTTAGTTCCCACCTCCAAATCTGTTCCCCCAGAGAAAGTCGCGTTCTGGTTGTGCGATGCAATAAGACATGCTTAATTATGATGTTGTGCCTAATCATTTGGACTTCTCCCCTGAGGTACGGGCACACGAGGTAAGAACGTTGGCCGCATCTTGGGCATTTGCCTCCGGCATACCCTTAGACAAAATTGTTGTGGCATGCAACTGGCCCCAATAAACAACATCCAGAACTCACTATATACCTTCGGGATGTTGATGGAACTGTTGATGGTGCCAAAATGCAAAAAATGTTATGGCTTGTGGCCTGGTGGGAAATAAGTAATCCCCAAGCATGTTGTTCAAGGCCAATTCCTTTTATTAATGAAATTGGTGTAGAACTGAAAGGTTCATTGGAACACTTGGCTCAGGGTTCAGCTACCCTGCATTGTTTAGAATAAGTCAGCATACATCTAAAGGTGAGTATCTTTGGATGAAAGTGAACACATTAATTTTGGAAATGAAATTATTTATTTACTCATCCTAAAATAGTCACCTTTAAAGTACCCTCCCACCCGTCTCACTTTTGCTGAACCATAAAGTTCTAACAACGATTGTGAATGGTAAAAGTGGGAAAGGGGGAGCTAGAGGACAGAATGAGGCTTAATGGCGCGTCGACGTCAACTGCTAGAGGTGTGGAAGGGCCTAGCAGGAATCAGTAGAGCGCCACACTGCGGGTTGCCAATGAACCTTCTTAAAGTGTTTAAAAATGCCCTGCTTCCCCCCTCTTTTCAATTAAAAAAAATCATGCTCATCAAGCATTGTCTAATTCGTTTTCTAGAACGATGATGTTTAGACTAACTGCTGTAACTCGCACGAGCTCCCATTTAACCTCGAAATGCCTTTAATCTTGACAAAAATGGTACAAATGTAAGTTTATTAGTAGATTATAACCGTGCATTGCACTTAAAAAATAAGGACCAGCTGGGCGTTTTTTGTGTTCTTAAAAAAATTCTTTCGTATCCGCATCAACATTTTCGGTAAATAAAATTTAATCTGTACTTTTCTTCTTTGGGAACTATTTGTCTTTGTTGGCAGGTTGTTATTGCCTGTGTGTGTGTGCGTGTTGGTAACCCATAGTGGTTGCTGGGTAAGTATTGTTACTGCTGAACTGAAACAGGGGGCCCAGTGAGAGAAGTACAGTGTGAATTACCCTAAGCCAACTTTGCTTTAGATTGCTATAAACCACCATCAATTATTTACTGCGGAAAGATGTGCTATGGATGTTTATTACAGTATATTATCTTAAAACATTTACAAAACTTGCTTGTTTCAAAATTTCATTAAATATTATGATCTCATAATGACAGTTAAAACTAATGTGTTATATTAAGATAATTATTCAAACACTTCATACTCCAACAATAAATAAAAAACATGTTTAGGTTACTAAAAATTGCTTCAAGATTTGCTATGTCTCGGGCCACAAAAAAAAATATGTCCCTTTAAAACAGGACCAGTTTCTTACTACTACAACAATTAACATCACACAGCAGATTTTGCGTCTTGAAATAAATTTTCCTGTAACCTATTAAAACAAATACTTTATAAAATCTCAAACAATGTGCTGCAATCTTCACTATACATAACCTGTAGGAAATTACTGCACGTACTAAAAACTTTTCGCCACATTAAATAAAAGATGTCAATTTTTTGGTAGCTACTGACACATTTGTAAGTAAAAGCAACAGACATTTTTTTAGTGGCTTTATTTTCTTAAGAAATTATTTTCGTCAGTAATTTTGCCAGAACTAAACCATTTTGGATCCAACATACACCATTAAAACAATTTTTGTTCAGAATATGTTACTATTATCAAGTAGGTAACATACTGGCTTGAAAGTAAGGAAACTGAAATACGAGATGAATTGCAATTTTTGGAGTAGCAAATTCACAAAAGGTCAGCAAGTCAGCGGCCTTGATTGTAAGACAAACTATTTTGACATACGACAAAGCTGACGTCCCTCTTGCCGGCACAAGTTTCCATTTCCAGGATATTTTAGTTTTTGCTACATAATAAAAAAAAAACTTTCAGCTAATGATTTAGTACAATCAAAGGATAGCTCCACAAAAAAACTATTAGAATGGTGTACTTGAACATAAAGATTTGGAAGAGAGTACAAGATGATGCTGCAGTTTTAAAGCCAAAAATTTGTAAAAAAAAACTACCATCTTGTATTTGAGTCAGTATGGTAGTCTGAAGCATTTTGGGGTTATTTATCAAAAACTAAATCAGCCCTGAAATTTGAGCATGATATCCAACAAATAGGCTCTTGTATGTAAAGCAACTCACTTGCAGGTATTAAATGTTAAAAATTAAGGCTGTGACGATACTGTATTGGTTGCCTATAGTTGCAATATCGGTATCACCGATATATTGATAACCTTGGAACTGTTCTAGACTACGGATCGCTATTTGTGGCATTTGGCTCAGGAAATTACGAGTACCTTCTTTGCGATCTTTTAACTGTAGGTCACTATTTTAAAATTTTTTATTTTAATAATTATTAGATTTTTGAAGAAAACTAAACTACACTATTGATGCAAATTTTCGGATTTTGGAGGTCTGCATCGATAGCAGTATCGGCAAACTTTTTTTTAAATGGATTAGGTGTCAGCAGGGGCGCACCGGGAGGGCCATTTAGGCCCAGGAAATCGTTAACACAGGCCCCTCTCTTGTGCTCTTTCGTAGAAATCAGTCATGAACAATTTTCAATAAGTCCCCGACAGGCAGTTGGAGCATAGGCCCTATGAGGAACCTCTCGTTTTTCCGTACGCCCCTGGGTGTCGGTATCGGTACAGCCTTATTAAAAATAAAAGATTTTTAATACAGTGAAATCTCTTTATAACGATGTCCAAAGGGTCCTTGAAAGTAGAATATTATGTCAGGTTTAGCAATATAAACAATCACTTTTGCATGCATTGTTGATTGAATAGCTTCACAACAGCATTATTATAACAGGTTATTGTTGTAAGAGGTATTGCTATACCAAGGTTTAACTGTATTTGTTGTGTGTGCATTGCCTAGCCATAAATAGTAAACCACAGTGAAAGTTGCTTGCTGAAATGACTAAGAACTATTATCAAATTTTCGATAGCTTCCGTATTGAAAATGCGGAATAGAACGGAACGTATTCTCAGCACGGGTACAAAGACTGTTATTTGTATCCAGATAAGCTCAAGCTGCAATGTTACTACACAAATACAGCACAGTACATAAAATACATGCAATACTCAAACAATAGGTCTTTCAAACGTTATTGCTAGCATAAATAGCAGTTTGTATGTTGTATAATACTCGATGAAAATACCGTCAATCAGTAACTTCTATAATGCTCAACTATAATTTCAAGCACAGTAATTATGTGGTGAAACTAAATATACAAAAGTTTAAAATGAGATTTACGGTGATGGTTATAATCATGCAGTGCTTTACAGCCACCATAGATTTATCGTGAAAAGTTTTTATTTTTATAAATGAAGGCAGTTCAACATCGTGGAAGGCAGTCGATTTGGTAAAAACTTCAGTTATTGCCTAACTGGGGTGTACGAGCAGATTTTTTTCAGATCAGATCCAGAAATAGGCTGTCCGTAGACAACCTGCGTCAGTGAAGACACTGCTTCAGTCGGGTTTCCAGGTAGGCAGTAAGCTTTGTGACAGGCAGAAGGAATTCCTCCTTAGGGTTTTTCACCCTGGTGCGTCGGGCCCCTTGCTGGTCAAAGCCTAAAATGCAAAAAAAATACAAAACTTAAAACTAAACGGTTTGTACTCTGCATAGTTGTGAAATTTGGAAAGCAGGGGAGTAGGGGGGGGGGGAAGAAAGATATGATCCACACAAATTAACCAATTATTACAGGCAAAAAGAACAAATGAATCACGGGTATTATTAACACCTTGGCTAACTAGGGCTTTTTTTCCAATCTCTACCCCACAGCCCAAGGGGTGTAAAAAACATTAACAAATGAAGACTATTACAAAAATATGTTCAAATGTTGTCACGTATATAAAGTCATTGGGCTTTTTTTAACAATAATTTCACCACGGCCCAATGACGTGTTTAGACATCATATAGTAAAAATAGGCCTTTATTCTAAATATCCACATTATTTCACAAGATAAGCGATTAAATAATAGAACTGCGCAGCACATGAAAAGTCCAAAATACCAGGTACAGCTGGTTGATTTAGGTTTTTATTGCCCTTATGAAAACATTCATTACCTAATTTTCTAGCAGTTCCTTCCATTTTGCCCTAGAAGAGACGTTGGCTTGCCTGCCGCGCTTGTAGCTCCCTTCTACTGCGTATGCGTCGATCCCCTCTCACTGCGCATGTGTACAGGCCTCTATATAAGGATGTCGCCCGGAGTTGGGCTTCATTCTTTCTTCCACACTGGGTCTACTTTGGCGACTGAGAAGGGAGGCTGGGCGGGCTTAGTTAATGGATGTTTTCGTAAGGGCAATAGAAACCAAAATCAACCAGCCGGACGTGGGTGCGCCAGACTCCGTGGTGTCGGAGTAACATCTTGTGAGGAAACCGTGAGAAAAGACAGGCGGAAGAAGAAGGAACCGTCTGGTGGTGTCGTTGGTGCATATAACACGACAGTTATGCTTGGTGGAAGTTCGCAGCATTGTTCATAACATGACGGCAGAAGGATGCTAGGAATCCGTGGTGGGAGTCTTGAAGGTGGAGGTATTTGGAATCCGACGAGGCACGAAGGGTTAGGTGAGCATCTTGTGAAAGCGAGTCGCTTTGTAAAGAATCCGGAGAAGGAATCCGTGAAGAACAGAGTCCGAAGGATGGAGGCGTCAAGGACTCCGTGCAGGAATGTCTTGGTGTTCCAGCCTTGTGGTCAGGTGATGTCGTAGTCTTGAGAAGAAGAACGAATGGCGGCTGAATAGACTGGCCTCTATATGAAGAGGCTGCGCAGAATCGATGTGCAGAGGGTAGCAATGTTGGTAAAACCTCAAAGATGGATTGGCAGCCGGATGCCATTGTGTCTGTTTTGGCGCCGCAGGCGGCGGCTAGGTAGTACGGATGCCTGTGGCGAGGTTTGTTGACACACACTCGTCGTGTCAGAGAATTTGCGGATGCTTGGATGCTTGTGTGTAGCATACGGCTGCTAGTGTATATCACTGGCGCGATGGCTTCGGCTGGGAGCGCGGCAAACTTACACGTGGCGTATACCATGGAAGCTGGTAGGTGTGCGGATGCCGAAGTTGTGGCATACGAGCGTGACGTGTATGTAAAGCAGCCGGCGGACGCCTGGCCACTCGGACACGAAAGCCTTGGTGTGCGGATGCATGAGTAGCTGTAGAAAGTAGGGATAACAGAAAAGGATTTTTGTTGGTTCCTGATTCCCGAGCGCCTGTGTGCACGAGATGCACGGTGCGACAGGGAGAATCACTGACGAAGAAGGGGACTTCTATACGACAGCAGGTGTGGTAGCAACTCGCGGTTACTGGTTGCTGAGTAGTCCGGTCCTTGGTGAGTCGGATGCCTGTGCTACCGTGTATCAGTGTTTGCAGGAATCCGTGTGTGTAAAGACACAACGGAACCGAAGGGCAAACTGCAGAAGAGGCAGAGTGGACAGCAATGCGTGGTCCCAGAAGAGGAGACCGAGTCCCGGTCGGTGGTCTTGTAAGCCTTGAGCGGCGTTCGAATGCCTGGTTGTTCGGTTGCCTGTACTGTAGTGTAGCAGCGCTTGCAGGAATCCGTGTGTAAAGACACAACGGAAGCGAATGGCAAGCTGCCAGAGGAAGCAAGGTGGACAGCAATCCGTGGTCCCAGAAGAGGAGACCGAATCCCGGTCAATGGTCATGTAAGTCATCGAGCTGCAAGCGTCGTCTGAATGCTTGGTTGCTCGGTCGTAAGTGTTGCAGTGCTTGCAAGAGTCCGTGTGTGTAAAGACACCACGAAACTGAAAGAGCAAGCCGCAAGAGGAATCAGGGAATCCGAGGTTCTAGAAAGGGGGGACCGAAACTCAGTTGCTTGTTCATCTGTGCTGCGGTGTTCCGGCACTTGCAGGAGTCCGTGTGTGTAAAGACACCACTAAACCGAAAGAGCAAGCCGAAGAAGACTCAGAGAATCTGTGGTCCCAAAAGAATGAAACGGAATCTTGGTCGGTGGACTTGTTCGTCTTCGAGCGTCATCCGAATGCTAGGATGCTCGGTCGTCTGTGCTGCAGTGTCCTGGCGCTTGCGGGAGTCCGTGTGTGTAAGACACCACGAAATTGAACGGGCATGCCGCAAGAAGATCAGGGAATCCGTGGTTCCAAAAGGAGAGACCGAATCCCAGTCGGTGATCTTGGTAGTCTTCGAGCCTTGTCCACAAGCACGGGCGCATGAACACTTAAGCGAAGAGACGCAGCCGAATCGAGAATCCGCCGAAGCAAGGGAGTCCAATGTCTAGGAGTCAAGAGGAACCAACTGTCACCCGTTGTTTCTCTGTCGAAGGTCCAATCAGGGAGAGCAAAAGAGAACAACCGCACGCAGCGGTGTCCTAGGAAGAAAAAATGAAGCCCAACTCCGGGCTACGTCTTAATATAGAGGTCTGCGCACATGCGCAGTGAGAGGGGATTGACGTATGTGCAGTAGAAGGGAGCTGCCAGCACGGCAGGCAAGCCAACTTCTCTTCTAGGGCATAATGGAAGGAACTGCTAGAAAATTAGGTAAAATGTTTTCATGGCATATAGAAAGTTAATTTTAGTACAGTTATTTTATAATAATTACTTGAATTTTGCCGACACCACAAATATACAATATGGATAGCATCTATTCAAACCCCAATTATGTATATATACATTATACATTGATGTCTGCCACTGAAAGGTGGTGCCATCTAGGGGTGGGAATTTAAGTTTTTTTTTTTACCTCTCTTATTGGAATTTATCACCTTAAAGCACTAGCGTGTTACATTTTTTCATTAAGTATATACACGGTACTGAACAGTGTCAGAATTATATCTAAATCATATCTGTATCTGTCATCAGTAGCCAAGGTGCTAAGTACATTAATAATTCACATGCACCCAATACCAACTTTGAACAATATGATCTGATGCTTTCTTCACCAACACAGCTACTTCCAGTGCAGTCATTTTAACAGGATAAATGTTTTTGGCCATTTTCAGAAATTTCTTAAATAAAAGCGCTTTGCATCTGTTTGTATTGAATACAAAATTTTTAAACTGCTATGAAAAATGTGTAATGTCAGGTTTTACAAGCAAGCTTTTTTGCTACGTGGTGTTAAAATTAGTTCCTTTTAAAATCTTTTGAACATTTTTTTTTTAATGTACAGGAACATCAAAATTGGCCTTTTTTATGTCAAAACCATTTTAACAACAGGTAGTTTACCAAAGCCATTATCTAATACCAAGGGTAATATGGATTTTGGTAATACTGGTAACATTTGCACTGACAATACTAGTGTTGTCCGTCACGTACGGATCAAGCATGGTGCAAATGCAAATGATTTGGGATTAACTATGATTTCTGGACGTTCACTCCTAGTCCCAATTTTGCGAAAAGGTATATGCGCGTATGCAAATTCAAATAGATATCCTTTTATCGAAAATTTCTGACTAGCTACCATCTAGGTATGTGCGAGTTTATAATATGGTAATGATTGTAGGCGTTTTAAGATAGGTTGAAGCACTGAGGAGAAAATATGCGGAGCTGTGCAGAGTCTGAAAGGGAGAACTAAGAATTGGTAGATGAAACCTCTTGCGATGAACAGGAAGCAGTGGTAGACTGATGTGTGCAGATATGAAGGTACGCAACTTCTACTGATGATAGTGTTTCCATCTTGAAGTGCTTATGCCACAAGTATAAATTAGAAGCCGAAGGTTGAAAATCAGTCCCGTCTCCCAGTTTCTGTTCGTGGTGTCCCTTACCATGTCACCGAGGCCTGGGGTACCTGTCGGTGACATGAGTATCACTTCCTTATCCAGTAGTTTAACTTTCTCTCCTGCACAGCCACGCCAGGGATCTATTGAAAGTGCCGGGTAACTTTTGAACGGAGGATGGCAACTGGAGCGAACAAGATATCCTGGTGGCAATTTCATTACAAGCTGATTTTAAACAACTTGACAGAAGTAGCACATTTTCGAGATTTATTCAGGGTTAGTACATAGCAGACGAAACCATTTTCAAGACTTTTCAAGGCTAACTTCAACCAATTTTAAGACTCATTGCACAGATGATTTTCAGAATTACCTTTGAATTCCAACAGAGGAGGAATTCATCATTTAACAGGAAGTGAAACGGTTCTTGCTCAGCTGCCCTGTCCTGCAAGAATTGCTTGCACTGCGCGGTACCTCTCTCCGCTTTCTGTTCCCTATTCAACCCGAGTGAAGTACTCTTCTCAGTAAAAATAGACTCGGCTGCCAAACTATTTCTATTCATTAGCCCTTCGGCTAATTACATCGGCAAAGGGAGGTCCATGCCAAAAGATTGATTGGAAGGTAGCAGATCTGTTGAAAAAGTATGTGGATTCTCCGAGCAGGCTGAAAAAGACCGAAGATCTCCTAATTGAGCTGGATGGTTTTAAGATTGAGGAGGACGAGATGTTAGTCTCCTTCGACGTAATAAAGTTGTTTCCCAGTTTGTCACATCGGATGATTCTGGAGATGTTGGGAGAATCGGCGAAAAGACATAATATTCCGAGGGGAGACTTCAAGAAGGACAGAGCGTTGTTAAAATTAGTGCTGGCACACATCTATGTCGAGTTTAATGGGGAGACTTTCTGGCAGATAAGAGGAGCCCCGATGGGGTATTCGTGCTCACCGATCATCGCCGAGTTGGTGATGCAGCATTTAGATGCGTTTGTCCGGGTTTCAATCACCGAGGCTAGGCTGTGGAAGCGCTTTGTTGACGACGTGTTGGCTGTAATAAAGAAGAAGGAGTTGAAGAAGATTCATGAGATGGTAAATAACTGGCACGAGGATCTTGCGTTTACTGTTGAGACTGAAGTTCATGGCTCTATCCCATTTCTGGATGTAAAAATCAGACGAGAAGATGATGGACGCCTCACGTATCAACCTTTTAGGAAAGAGATGGCAACTGAACGAGGAATTCTTTATACGTCAGGACATCCAGCAGAGCAATTAAAAGCCATAGCGCAGAATGAATTTCATCGGATTGTGAGGCACTCTTCCACCAGCCAGCTTGCTCAGCCACATTTGTACAATGCTAAGGGGCGCTTTATAAAACTTGGATATCCTCCGGGACTCCTAACCAGGATGATGAAAAAAGCGCTTTTAACGAAGGGACAAAAACGACCTACTGTGCAGGATGATGTGACAAAGACCAAAAAAGTCGGAATTACGTATCTACAAGGAACGAGCGAGAGACTGAAGGGAATTTTAGAAAGACAAGGCTTCAAAACCTTTCTCAGGAATGACAACAACCTGAAAGATGCTCTCCTTAAGAAGAGAAAGAAGGTGGAGAATGGGAGTGACCAAAATGAAGTGTTAGCTAGAGTTACAAATACGAGAGAAGGTGTATATTGTGTGCCATGTGATGGGTGCGATGCGGTTTATATAGGTGAGACTAGGAAGGGCGTCCGAACGAGGGTAGGACAGCATATGGATGACACAAGGAATGAAGTGTATAGCAACAGTATCGCTACCCATCACATGATGACAAAGCATGATATTGGCTGGGGAAGAACTACTACACTTCTAAAATCAAATGTCCCACATGATAGGCACTTGAGGGGACTGGAATCCCTGGCGATCCAGCAACATGTTAAAAATGACGCCGTTTTGATGAACACTCAAGGCCCATCCAATCCGGGAATTCGTTTCCTCCTTAGAGACGAGTTTTCCAGGCGACTCACGAAGCAGTGGATGAACCAGCACGAAGAATATAGGAGGCCACGCCATGCACGTGCGCAGATTTCGAACGCTGAATTCCACGGTGGCGATGTAGTTGACAAAAGTTTAAGTTGTGTAGGTTAGGCCTGATGAAGACAGACGTCGTCGGTCTGTTGAAAATTTGCAAGAATACTGGTACAGTATTTTTATTCTGAAATTGTGCGTAACAATCTGTTTTCAACAATCACTTTTCAAAAATTAATATGACTGTTGCGGCATTCAACTCATTCGAAACGAAGTACACTCACAAAATTCAAGGCCATTTCAAGGCTACGACAGCAAAAATTCCATATTTCAAGGTTTTTCAAGCCTCGAATTTTCGATTTTCAAATTTAAGGCTTTTCAAGGAATTCAAGGCAGTGTAGGAACCCTGTTTACTGCTAATTAGACATGGAGAAATGCAAACTGTTGGGTACAAGCTAGAAATAATTTCTATGGCGACATTACAATGAACGCTTAAGGCTATCAGTCAGTCTTTATTTAACAACACTGAAATCCAAGCCTTTCATTATACAGTAAAATTAATAAAAATTGCTTTTAATGTTCTGCATTACTGTTACACATTTTACCTTCAGCGTACAGCCACTACAAACTACAGTTGGAATTTTGTGCATAGGCTTACATTCTAGTAAACCCCCCCACCCCAACCCTACTTAATGGATTCTTTGCACGAAGGGGTTGGGCGTTTACCAGAGCATTTACAGTATTACAGTATTCAGCATGACCAGACTGTACTGAAAATAAAACATTTTTACACAGACTTTATTTATTTAGAACATCATTTAAGGCTTTTGTGTCCATTAGGTCTACTCCAAAACATCGAAAACAAATTTGTTTGCATGTCCTTTATACAACAACATGCAACTGGCCCGTGATAGGAAAACATAGGTTAAATATAAAAAAAATATAAAAAACCACAGGCTAAACAAACAAGGCAATGTGAATGTGTGGGACAACACCTACTTCAAGGCTGTCAAACCTATCGTTTAAAATTAAATTTAAAATAGACTCACTTTCGGAATGCAAATCCATGTACTGGCACAGAGCATGAAGCAACATGCGATCAAAACTACTTGGTAGTTGTGAAATGTAGACCGACCGTGGCTGCTCGGAGAAGAAATTGGTCACTTGGTCCTCAAGGAAGGCAAGGTTTCCCTGAAAAGAGAAAAATATCTGTTCAAAGGCAACTTATGCTTACAAATTATTCAGAGAATGTTGTTCTTGAGAGGAGTAATTAATCAAATAACACAATTGTAGTTTGTAGCATGCATCACCAAAAGGAATCAAAACAAAATACTTGATAATTTGCATTAGACTTTCATGTTGGTGCAAGGCCAAGAAATTTGTTTTGATTATCCATAAATCCAACTAATGAACAATATATGTAGTGTATAAAGTGACAAGATGTGCTTGAGAGGAGAGTGGTGAAGGGGCTTAAGAATGGAATGGCATTTAGCCAATCCTGTAAATACAGGATTAAATGTCAGTAATATTAGCAATTTTGGTTCAAAACTGTCATAGGGTTGAAAAAATCAATCATTAAACTATTGTTATAAATTAGTTCAAACCAATGAATGATTTATCCAAGGTCTATTTTCACTTGAAATCGAGCTGCTCTCAACCAATGTTTCGCCCTTGTTTGGGCTCGTCAGTAGAGAATACTCTGTGGATGAGAGCAAAGGCACCTTGCTGTTAATTTACCAAGCACAAAACCGGATTGGTTTCAGCAGGTTAAAAAGCAGAAACTACTGTTTGTTAGGTACCCAAATTAAGGAACAGATTACAGCGGAGCTGTACGATGGATATAAGACACTATGCAAAGGATCATGTTTAAAAGATGCTTGTCATTCCCATGCAGGTGGTGGATCAAGCAAGGCAGACCATCCCGTGCAGATCACACCTCTCCAAGTTTAAATTTGTCAGCTCACCAGCCCTATTCCCCGCAGCCGTGCTAGGCAGTGACATGTCTCGAGTGGAATTGCGTGCGTATTATCTTTTAGTAGTAGTAGCAATAGCTAGGAGACATAGCCACTTTCCATGTCAACAATTTCAATCCCAGATGCTTAGGCGGGTGCAGCGTCACATGGAGCCACTACTGCAAGTCCCACAGAACATCATATTGAGGTAAGAAGGCCTTTTGTGGAACGTACCCTTCACAAATTTCGAAACGGGGGCTCGCTAAGTAGCCCATAACATTAATAAAGTCGCTCATTGTCCGCAGCCAAAAATCAAAAAATCCGCGTCAAATATTAACTTTTTCGGCGGAATTCCGCGGCAACCATTATGTGGGTTTCCATGACTTTCCGCATCAGTAAAATTAAGTTTCCACGACTTTCCGCATCAGTAAAATTAAGTTTCCACGACATTCCGTGTCCCCACCTCTCAAAAAAAATTTTCAAAATAAATTGATTATTTTTTTTAGCTTAACCTGTATCTACGCTTACTTCATACTTGTCATGGAATAGACTTACAAGTTTCCACAATTGGACTGTATCAATAATTTTTGCAAGAATAAATATTTCGTTAGTGCCTCACTCCCTGGGTACACAAAAAAAAACCAACTCGCTCCATGACCGACGACAATTTTTTTCTAACTTCCTGCTTAAAAAAGGTTAACCAAACCTATAAATTTGGTAAAAAAAAATCTGCGATTTGGGGGAAATAATTAATTTCCGCGATCGTCGGTGGAAACTTTAATAATAATAATCGTTATTACAATTACAATACAGTGACGCGTCGTAATCCTCGAAACTATCATTTATAGTTTGTACGAGTTTCAATTACTATCTCTTTCAAACTAACATACATACATATTTAATACTTCACCATTAGTGATACATATTAATATAGAAATATTTTCATTAAACACCACTATATATTAAATAAAAACAATCTTATTGACTTTTATATATACATTATTCATCTGAAATACCCAAAAACAAAACAATGGGGGAAAAAAGAATAAACAATATAATAATAGAACAATATAACTGGTGGAATAATAATAATATAATATTTTGTAAAGCTTGTTTGAGATATAATGCATCTTTTTCAAATTCAATACATGTTTCATTATTACGTCTGACGCCCTCACTGGCAACACTGTTACGTACACACATTACAATATATTATATTATATCAAGATTCATAGTTACACACAATTACATTACACCAAG